>JABXWE010027796.1:0-18092 GCA_014611495.1 Limonius californicus
CTGTTGGAATCAACACGTTGTCGAAAGTTCCTTCAAGAGTTGCTTCATTTTTTAATCTGGCAAACGCAGAAGTTTATAGCGGCCATTGCATGAGGCGCACTTCAACAACTTTACTGGCTAATAAAGGTGCTGACCTTACAACAATTAAACGACATGGTGGGTGGAGAAGTTCCGCTATAGCAGAAAGTTATATCGAGGATTCTGTATCTAATAAGCTTGATATCGCAAGGAAAATCCAAGGTACTCCTGGTATTAGTCGTTCCTTACAAGAGGAGACGTCCATTGTTTCTACAGAATTATCAAAAACTTCGACAAGCACTATGCGTTCTGAAACCAATGACAACTACAAGCTTGTTATTAATGGAAACGAAGTGTAATATGATAAAATAGAGAAGGAAATTTCTATTAATGTAAATGTTAATGTTAATATTAATAAATAAGTGGACGCGACTGCCTCCCTGGACTTTCCCATACTGGAAACTGTTCATATCATCTTTATTCAACAGTAGAGTTATTTTCCTCAAAACGGTTGTTCAAGTGCTATCCTAAAACCTTGCCTCGTAACGAATAGACTTACAAGGCTTGTAAGAAGTCCCGCCAAATATATGCGGTGCCCCTTAATTTCCTTTTAATATGCAACCAGGCATACTTCATTCTCTACTATATACGTCGCGCGGTCTAACTAGTACCGATCGCTGTTGCTACCGAGGTAAAATTTTCTAAGTTCCTGGAAATTATATTTTGTAGGGCATAAAAAATCGATTTTTTTTATTTTCGCGGAAAAAGATTCTTTGACGCAAACAAATAACAACCGTTAGAATAAAAAAAAATATTTTTCTAAAAAAGAGGGGGGAGGGGGCCGGTGCGCTTACATATATCCACGAGTGTAATATTTCTTTGCATATTCATATGCTCCATTACGCACTGAGCGATTCAGTGAAAACCCCAGCTTCCTATCTTTTTTCGTTTATTAATTAAAGGAGTTTGAAGTTTCAAACTTCCAAGCTTCGTAGAGGGCGCCACAGGAAAATTACGGAGTTCTTCAAAAACATATCGATAGCCCCTTGCGAGGTCTATCGACATATGAAATTTAAAAAAATTCCTTGGAGCAGTTTTTGAGAAATAATTTTTTGAAAATTTCCAAAATTTTGAAAATTCGTAATTTAGGCCCCTTATAATTTTTCAAAAAACTTTTTATATCACCTCAATTTACCCTTCATATACTATTCAGAAAATAAAATCATTTGAATCGATTCATCCGTTTTCGAGTAATTGGGCGTTAAACTCAAAATTTTCAAAAAATCATAGCGCCCTTCATTTTAAAGCTAGCGAGTTCGGCAAAAAACTAGCAGATTTGTCTTATGACCCTCTATCGTTATCGTTATATAAAAGTTTCAAAATTGTAATCACGAAAAAAGTGATACCAAAAAAACATGCGTAACTTCCGCTTCCGGTTTCGGATTTTTTGAAAAGCTTATTTTTTCGATGAATTTTCGATACACCCCCGCATTCCAAAGCGCATCAAAATCCGAGCAATACTTTCGGCTGTAGGAGCGTCACATACGTACATACGTACGTACATACGTACATACGTACATACGTACATACCCACCCACAGACAGACATTTTTTAAAAACCACTTTTTTGGGTTCCTAGAGACCCAAAACGGATATTTCCGTTAAAATCTCGATTTCGAAAATTTTCATGAATTCAATACTTACCCTATACCTATAAGGTACGGGAAAGTAAAAATAAATAAAATGTAATTGATTTAAGATTGTATTTTTCATTATTCCACTAGTGGAATAAAGTAATTTCATTATTCCACTAGTGGATAAAGTGGTACTTTATATGCTTCATAAGTGTGGATAAATCTCCAATTATAATGTGATTGTGGATAAATAAATATTTTTATTACATACGTTCTTATTAAATTAAAAAATTAATTATAATATAAAATATATAAATATTTATTTTATATTATATTATTTTAAATCGTATTAAAAAATACGATTTTTAAATATTGACCTCCTATTAACGGGCACCTCCCCATAACGGACAGTTTCAAATTCCCCACAGCTGCCCGTTGTTGAGAGGTTTTACTGTGGTAAAATGGAATGCAATTATGTATGAATGAATGTGTATTAAAAAAAAAAGATATCATCAGCCACAAATCCCCAAATAAAAAAAATAATACCGTTACAAAGTTTCTCATGAATATTTCTTATATGCTGCTATATATTATCGGATGTTTTAGAAGCATGCTTGTAGACTTTTGTCTAACTCTGTATAGTGATTATGTTGATACTTACATTTTGGGATATAGAACTGGCAGAGCACCTAAGTCTAACAGTTGAACCCACTTCAACAATTTGAATTTCAGGTCCTTCGATAGTAACAACTATATCTGGAACTTCCGGTGGTGGTGGGTATGTAGGTGGTGGATAAGTAACATGTCCTATAAATATGTATGTACTTTTAGAAGAATGGCAAAAGTATTTATAAACAAGTAAACGGATTTTATTTGCTAGATCTATACACGTAACTATAATGTTAATGTCTAAAATTGCTGTAAACAAATCACAATATTAATTAATTTCAGAGTTTAGTAGACTTGACTGGATAACTTCATACCTTCACCTAGTTAAAACAAAAAGTGAATACAATATGGAAGCAATATTTGTAACAAAAACATAAGTCAAAATTGTGGGTTTTAAAAATATTTACATATTATAGTTTGGTAAATTTATTCCAAGATATTTGCTTCCATTGTAATATCCTCAAAATAAACCTAAAAAGTTTATCATTACCACCACCATTGGCAACCAATGACGGACAACGCAGACACCTGGACAGTAAAGCACTATTTGTTGTTCAAACCTGGATAAACCCTGGAAGCAACCATTCCTACCACATAACCATCCATAGTCTTAACAAAGCACTGCACGATGGTAGGGATGTCACAGACCCTAGTGTAAAAAGTTTTTCGTGCACCGTATTCACAGCTTTGATAAACATCAGAATCACGGTATGTGGGCATTCCATGTTCCACAATTACAATCTGAAGTGGTTCATGACTGCGGTATTTGCATGTAAATGGAATTACCGCCCCTACTGGCGCTACCACTTGAGATGGAGTCAATTCCACACTAACACCATCTGTGTATGTACATTAATATTTTATGCAATAAAATAAAATATATGGAGATTAATTATTAGTTTGAACAAAAGTCCTGCAAGTCCAGTTATAAAAAGTCTAAGCTTTCCGTCTCAACAGCTTCCATTCTATAATTTTTTTAACATCTAACCTAACCAAAGCCTCCACCAAAATCTTATAAAGATGCAAATTTTATTATAGAAGTGTATCAGCTTCTTAACAATCCTCTAAACAGCTGTTTTGTTTTAAAATAGTTATCAGTTTATTCAATAAATTTTACCTGTTTCATCACACGTGGGCCCTGAATATCCTGGGCGACAATAACAAACAACACGGTTGTCAGGTCCTAAACTACAACTTTCTTCATTTCCATTGCACGTGCACCTTGTACAGGAACCAAGTGGGCCGGTTTGCAGATCGTTTATGTCTCTATAATATCCAGTCGAACATGATTCGCACGAAGTTCCTCTGTAACCCTGTAAATAGGAAAATGTGTTAATATTACTACTCTAGTAAAGTGAAAAGTTTGTGGTTAGAAACATTTCATGTAATGATTTGGTAAAACAGTTTCTAATTCAAATACATTGGTAATTTTTCTTATTTAAATTTTATTCATTGTATCAATCATTTAGTTTCTATTAATTTATTAATTTCCAATAAGTCACATTAGATTTTCTATATTTCTATTAATTAATGTAATACTACTCGTTTATTAAAGCAGTTAACCAATACAAGCAAACTTACAGGGGGACATCTGCAGACTTCAATATCTCTAGCAACCGACTGGCCTGTATATTGTTCAACGGCTGTATCCAAAGTAATGTCACTAATAAATGAAGTTACGGTGTCAGGTGATAAAGTGGCGCGAACTAAGATAGCATTTATATTTGCTAGAGCTGTCAAAATGTCATCACGTGAAGCTGGTCGAGGTCCTTGCCTGTAATCCAAGCGCTGCCAGTGTGCACTTGGAAGCAATTGCACTGATACTCTCTACAAATAAAATTATAATTACTTTTCAGTAGAGCTTTCATTATTGACAATTTCAAGGCTTACATTGTCAACATCCGGGGAAACACCACTAGGGTTCGTCCAATAAATTGAAATTCCATTACCACTAATAATTACATCTTGATCTGGTGAATATGCAGACCCATATCTACCAGATGTATATTGCTGAGTGAATTCAAGTTTGCCTCCGTACGACAAAATCTTGTTGCCTGTGAAATCAGTTGGCAATGACCAATACCACCGTTCCGTGGTGCCTGGTCTAAAAGAGTATCCTATTTTGTTTTCAGCTACATGTAGGTTGAAGCCTGTAGTTATTCTGTCTCGTTGATTTCTGTAAGTATTTAATACATTCATGCAACGAAGTTAAAGAAATAAATTAAAACACTAACTGATCTGTTAAGCTGTAGCCATGATTATGTTGGTCTAATATTTGGCTTGGTATCTGTTGTATGAATAAGTTGCTCTCGCTGCACTGATCAGTAATCCCTGAGCAGAAACATTCTTGGCAGCCTTCGGGGTTTGAGGAATTAAGACCAAAGGTTCCAGAACGGCAACGGTCACATCTGTTTCCTTCCACATTTGTCTGCAAATGGTTTCGATTTTAAGTTTGCTGTAGTGTACAAACAATGAATAACAGAAGTTGAAAAGTAGAAAAGCACCTTATGCGCTTGTTGTTACTATATAAATAATTGACGTTTGCTTTGGTGTGTAAACAATTGGTTACAGAGTTACAAGGGTGTAAAAGGTGATTCATGGATCTATTGATGTAATAAATACATGAACATTTTGCATTGATAGGTAAACTACTTTCAACAGAATAAGAGGAGTGGAAAAGGCAATTTATGGGCCTATTGCAACTACATAAATAATTGAAATGTTTGCTTTGGTAGGTAAACAATTGGGAACAGATATAGAAGAGTGGAAAATGCAATTTAGGAGCCTATTGCAACTACATAAATAATTGAAATGTTTGCTTCCATAGGTAAACAATTAGGAACACACCTGGAAGGGTGGAAAAAGAAATTTATGGGGTATATTTCCAATATGTAAACAATTGGAAAGTTTGTATTGGTATATGAACAATTGACTACAGAATTAGAAGGGTGTAAAAGGTAATTCATGGAGCTGTTGCGGTAATAAATACCTGAACATTTTGTATTGGTAGATAAACAATTAACAACAGAATAGGAAGAATGCAAGAAGCAATTTATGGGCCTATTGCAACTACATAAATATTTGAAAAATTTGCTTTGGTAGGTAAACAACTGGTAACAGTTCTACAAGGTTGAAAAAGAAATTTATGAGTTAACAATTGACAACAGAATAAGAAGAATGAGAAATGCAATTTATGGGCCTATTGCCACTCTACAAATAATAGAAAAAATTGCATTGAAAAGTAAACAATTGCTAACAGTCCTAGAAGGGCGAAGAAGAAATTTGTGAGTATATTTCCACAATTTAAACAATTAGACAGTTTGTATTGGCATAGAAACAATTGGCCACAGAACTAGAAGAATGTAAAATTAACTGGTGTAATGAATTTTTTTTTAAGTTTAGATATTTATTTATGATATTTAAATAGCATATTAAAACTGGTCAAAAAGACCAACCATTAATTTATCCCTAAATTCTTAATACTAAATTCTAAAATCTAAAGTTCACCCATTGGTGTCCTTGAGTTGACTCTGTTTTGCACACGGCACTAGACTTTCCGCACTATGCTCTCACTTGGACACTTAGACTAACTCGTATGGCTTTGTTCTCTTCAGTCTTCTGTTCAGGTCATGTACATCGAGGAGTTGGATTGCTTCGATATTAACATCTTGATGTAGTCTTGCCTCATGTTTAGCTGCATATCTTTTGATTTCGCTGTCCACATCCATGATTCCTAGATCACGATGAATATCGCAGTTGCGTACGTACCATGGTGCATTCACGATGTTACGTAGCACTTTGTTCTGAAATTTTTGTATACTGCTGATATGGCACGCTTTGCCACAACCCCATAATTGTATGCCGTAAACCCAGACTGGTTTGAATCTGTTTATATAACAAAACTTTGTTGTATATTGACAGTTTGGAATGACGCCCCATCAGCCAATATAACTTTCTATATTTTAGCCCCAACTCCGCTCTTTTCTTTTTTACATGCTCCTTCCATCTTAGTTTAGTGTCTAGCGTAATTCCCAGATACTTGGCTGAATTTTCATAGGGGACAATATTGCCATTTAGGATAATGGGCAGCGGATTCCTTATGTTTCTGTTAGTAAAGTTTATATGGGTTGATTTTACCTCGTTCAGTTTGATTTTCCATTCCCTGGTCCACTTGAATATATGATCACCGGCTTGCTGCAATTTATTTGTCGTAGTTTCTACATCTGTATCTACTGCTAGAATTGCAGTTTCATCTGCGAACGTGGCATTCGTCACATTTTCTATCTCTGGCAGATCAGCTGTATACAGTAAATAGAGGATCGGTCCAAGAACGCTGCCCTGCGGTACTCCAGCTCTAATTTCTTTAATCTTCGAAAACTCTTCTTCTTGTTTTATTCTGAATAACCTATTGGAAATGTATGATTTCAGCAGTTCCACATATTGTTTTGGCACCAATTTATTGAATTTATACACAAGCCCCTCATGCCAAACCTTATCGAGGGCTTGTGCCACGTCTAGTAAGATAGCTGAACAGATTTTTTTGTCTTCTAACGCTTTTTCTATAACATCAGTTATTCGATGCACTTGGTCTATTGTACTATGTTTCTCTGAATCCAAATTGATGGTTTGGAATCAGCTCCTTTCTTACAATGACAGGTTTCAGCCTTTTTAAAAATAGTTTCTCAAATAGTTTAGATATTACTGGCAACAGTTATATGGGTCTGTATGAATTAATCTCATTAGGTGGCTTACCTGGCTTTTGCAGCATTATAACTTCTGCTACCTTCCATATACTTGGCACATGATTTAGTCTGAAGACTGCTTTAATGAGATAAGTTAGCATTACCATACCTTTCCTTGGTAGTTGCTTTAATATTTCCCCTGTAATCAGGTCGAAGCCGGGCGCTTTCCTAAGGTTGAGGTTGGTTTTAATTTCGCTTGCGACCTCTTTTGGTGTGACTGGTAGGTCTGGTTTCTTCATTTTCACGACCAGAAAATTCCTGTGCTATAGTATTAGTGTGCATTTCATGTGGTTTGAATGTGTTTTCAAGAGGGTCTGCAAACGCCTCAGATTTGCTTTTGTTGTCTCTTGCCCATTGTCCATCTGGTTTCCTTATAGGCGGCACTTGCGATATAGGTCTTTTCAGTTTCTCGACAGCTTTCCACAAAGCGTATTCAGTATCTTCATCTGCTGTTAGCTCTCTTAGGTAGTGGTTAATTGAATCTTCCTTTAGTTTCAGAATACTTCTTTTTAACTGTTGAGCTTTATTGTTTAAAACAGTTTTATACGCAGGATCTCTGGTTTGTTGCCATTGTCTTCTTGCTTTTCTTTTCTCTTTGACCAATTCTCTGATCTCCTTGGGATAGTTATTTCCAACCGTTTTATGTATGATTTCTCTGGTGTTGTTCCATGCACCATTCTGTATGGTGTTGGTGAACTTTTCAGCTTCTGTTTCCAGTTGCTCAATAATCCTCAGTTGTACGTTCAGGTTAGTTGCGTTGTTTATTTCTATCCTGAAACTCTCCCAGTCAGTTGTTTTATTGCTAAGTGTAGGTCTAGTTTCTTTCTTAATTATTCTCTCACTCAGTGTTAATATCACCGCTGAATGGTCCGAGCTTAGATCAAGGTTTTCTTCGATATCTATAAAGTTAGGTGTCACTTTTCTGCTGATGAAGAAATCTAGTAAATCCGGTATCTTCTGTGGGTCTGTGGGCCAATATGCCGGTTTTCCAGTAGAATGATAGTTGCAGTCTAATTCCCTAATTGCTTCTCTCAGATGTTTGCCCTTAGTGGTAATCAGTCTTGATCCCCAGTCTTTGTGTTTAGCATTATAATCTCCACCTATAATGAATCTTTCGCCAGGGTGGTGTAGGAAGGTTTTGTAGTCTTCTTTCTTGAGATAATGCTTGGGGGGGCAGTAAAGTGCACCAGCTATGAGGTTTTGCTTGATGGATCTAATGCCAACCATGGTTAATTGTATTTCTTCACGTTGAAGATGTTGTTCTTCATAGAGATTAATACTTTCTTTTATGATGACTGCGCTACCGCTTTTTGCTTTGTTTTCGGGCTGGATCGTATGATATACTTTATATCCTCTTATTTTTAAGTAAGATTGATCCGTGAAGCGCGTCTCTGAAATGAGGCATACATCTATATTTTGTGTGACCAGGAATACTTCTAGTTCTTGTTTTCTATTTAGGAGCCCATTGGCATTCCAGGTATCTATCCTAAGGTCCTTTTGGTCCATCCGTTGTTTTTGCGGGGCACCGCCCTTGTGTTTCTAGCTTCGAGTCTCTCAAGTCTAGATATTATGTTTTGTAACATTTGCATCATAGTTTGCTGTTCAGTCGGATTATTCTGGTTTTTGCTACTTTGTAACGATTATCCATATGAGAGATTATTTGTTGTCTTTCTCGATATGAATTTTCTAGGTTGTTGCGCGTTTTGTGCTTTGGATATGTTGCTTCTTCTCTTCTGTAACTCCTTTGCTAGTAGGCATCCACGGTAGTTCGCAGGGTGTGCCCCAGCACAGCTAGAACATTTCGGTGGAGTATTTCTTGATTTGCTGCACTCAGCAGTTAGGTGTTTACCTGCACATTTTACGCGTGAAGCTGCTCGCTGGCAGAATTTCTGAGTATGTCCAAATCTTTGCACTTTTTGCACTGAGGGATTAGTGTGCTATTCCTCAGCGCTTCAATCTTGACTTTTAGGTAACAAATATGTTGTATCCCGAAGATTTTCTTGATATCCTCTTCGTTGTGGAATGTTAGCATAAACAATGGTAAAGGAGTTATTACTACCTTATCTTTCTCCTTGGTCTTCCTGTATTTGTTTATTACATCAAGAATTTTGAAACCTCTGGCTTGCAGTTCCGCTTTTATGTCTTCAGTATTGCATGTAGGGTGCAGATTTCTTACCATTACTCTTATAGGCCTGGTCTGTTTATTTTCGTACGTGTGCCATTCCCGTTTTTCTTCGTTCATAATTTTTGTTAATTCTCTGTACTCTTTTTCCGTATCTACGTTGATTTTTACTTGATTATTATTCATCAAGTTGTTTCTGAATTTGATATTTCTTAACTGCATCGAGTTGTTTAATGTTTTGTAATCTTCTACATTGCTTACTATTACAGGTGGTGGCTTATAATTCTTACGACTGTTTAAGTTTGTTCCGGTGCCAGAACTAGTGCTTTGTATGTTTTCTTCATTTTTTTCTGGCTAGAAATTAGCTTTCCTCTTTTTATACATGGGCAGCAGCCATTGTGTTTCCTTGGCTACCAATTCTTCTTCCTCATTGGAATTAGCTGGACTATAAGACTTTCCCAACTAAGCTGTCACGATAATATTTTTTAATTCTTTAATCTCGTTACGGGCAGCCTCAAGCTCCTCTTTTAGTTTAATAATTTCATCTGGGTCCATATTTGTTGTTGCAATTTCATACCCGAAACTGATAGAGTGCGCTTGTTTGGTATGCTGTTAGCGATATTGTTCTTAACGCGATAATTTTGGCGGTCACCGGCTGGCCGGTGAACCGCCCGATATCACTCGCCGTCAATGATATCTCTCAATCCTCGAAACGTTATCACTTATGTGGTCACTTTTCACTTATGTAGAGCTACCGACACGTCTATGCTCGACAAAAGTCAACTCAACTATCACACCAATAAATACATGAAATTTTGTATTGGTAGGTAAACAATTGACAACAAAATAAGAAGAGTGGAAAATGCAATTTATGGTAGTATTGTCACTATACAAACAATTGAAAATATTGCATTTGAAGGTAAATAATTGCTAACAGACCTAGAAGAGTGAAAAAGGCAACTTATGGTTCTATTACTGTTACACATAAATTAAAAATTTACAATGGTATATAATTAATTGATAACAAAACTAGAATAACGAAAAAAGTAATTTATACATCTATGGCCACTGTAACACTTGAATAATCATGATAATGCAAATTTAATATTAAAAAGCTCCAAACAATTACTAGAGTTCGATTTAAATAAAAAACTAAAGTAAATTGTTAACAATTAAAATGTACCTTGCAAGGGCAGACTCCACCAGAGCAATGTGAAGAAAGAGATCCCCGTGGATCACATTCACATACACTACTTCCAGGATTCCATCGGCATCCAATTCCAGTAGTTGGATCCCCTTCATAACCAGGGAGGCACAGTTCACAGCTTGGTCCAGTAGTGTGATCTCTGCAGTTCTATACAAAAAAAGTTTATTTAAAAAGTTTAAGATATAAAAAGTATTCACATACCACACAGTCACCGGTTTCTGGATCGCATTCGTTGGAGTGGCCATTGCAAGAGCAAGCTTCACAGCGTCCTAGATATAATCCGTCTAGAGAACGGGTGTAGCCAACATCGCAGTCCTCACAGGACAAACCTCGGTAGCCTGTAGGGCAACGACACTGTTCTACTGCAAGAGCACGTTCCCTACCAGTGTTGCGTTCGCTAGCTGTGTCGAGAGATACTGACATTAGCCTGCAATAAATGTGAGCCCATTAAATAAATATAAGCCAGGTCAATTTCAGGCGGATTTCCTTACGCAGCTTCCCTGGTGTTTGTGGTGTAAGTAGCTTTAATAAGGATTGCTTTAAGGTCAGCTAAAGCCATGAGAAGATGTTCTCTATCAGCTTTCTGGCCATCGGCACGTTGCCAGTTTTGTTCAAACAGAGAAACTGAAAAGCTTTGGTTTGAATTTGGTTGAGGGTAATCGCGTCCAAAGTAGAGGAGATTTATTTGGTTGTCCTATAACATAAAATGTCGCGATATAACACAAGAAAACAAACAAGAAACGAATTATACTATACTAATAAAAGACTATTAGGAGACAGAAAATAAAGTAAGTAGCAGTAAAGGTAAACAAACAAAGGTGAAGAAATAATGAACATTTTTCATAGAAAAGTAGGGTGCAAAATCTTAAGTTCCAAGAAGGTGAATAAAAATGAATACAGAATAAATAAAAATAAATAATATTAGAAAAAATGCAAGGACAAAATATAGACTAATAAAAAGATGAGATCAACAGGAAATAGAATGACAAAAATACAGAGACTAAACCACTCTAAAACAAAAGAATTTATAAAGATCATATAAGGCACTGAAATTACACAAAATGTATATTTTAAGAATGTTACTGGTGCTATAGATGGAATTCATATTGCATACTCACGCTAATAAGTTCAACATCAGGAGCAGTATTTCTGGAACTCTGGCCACCAGGCATTGGTACATATCTCAAAGAATATCGAAGATTGCCTCCATAAGCAGTTAATTTATTTCCAAGGTAACGAGATGGTAATGACCAATAGTAAACGTCCTGGTTTCGGTTTGAGAACTCACTGTACACAATTTCTCGGGTATTTTGATCTAAACGTATTCCTTGATCGATTGGTGCTTCTTTTCGTAGGGATTCCACAAGCTTGAAGTCATGTCTTGACGTAGTGAACACTGTGCTGATCTGATTTGATAATGAAGATTAGAAAACTAGGGTTAGTTTACATTTCAAGACCTACCGTATCTCTGTACCAGTTTGAGCTAGAACATTGTTGAGTAATGCCCATACAGAAGCATGCAATACAACCAAACTGATTGTCCCTGTTTAAGTGGAAGGTGTTCGGCTTACATTGGTTGCAAGTAGGACCATCAGTGTTTTGCTAGAAAAGAGAAATATATACAATTTTGCCAAATGAATTCCAAAGTTATTTTGAATACTCACAAGATTTCATATTAGAGATAGCATGGAAAAATTATATGAAGTTAAAAAAAGAAAAGAGTTTCTATTACTAATATCAAAGAATATTTTCGGCTGTTTTTTTAAATCACTTATACAGGGTGGTTGACTTTTTCATTCTACATTAAATATTTCCTTAAAAAATGAGCGTATCAAAAGCTATTTTTTATTATCTTTAATAGTTTCCCTGCTCTATCCAACCCCGCAAGTCAAGAAAAATGTTACTTGAAAAACAAAGAGGCAAAAAACTCAAAAATATTTTTATTTAACAAAACACATTGGGCTTTTTGCAAGTTACAAGTTTACTAAACTCTGGATATAGCACTATTTTTTTGCTTTAAATGCAAGGTCATAATAACAAAAAACATTATTTAATAATTACAGCTTTCAATTCCCTGCTTCAATGCTCCACAAATAAAAAAATTGTGCAAAGGCCTGTATGACATGGCACAGAACTTTGTACAAAATTCTGTTCTGTGTAATACTGCCTGTATGATACGGCACAGAATTTTGTACAGGCCTTAAATTAGAAAAAATAAATTATAAAACAATTGCTCAAATCCCCTACATGGCGTTTTTCGTGGATTTATATCAAATTTTTAGGAACATTCTTTTTTATATAAATTTACAATTTTTATTTCTTTTATAGTCATTAATTCGTAAGAAAATATTCTTTCATAGACTGTTATACAGATTCGGAAATCGAGGATCTGGAAGGTGAAATTATGTTTAGTGGCTAAGCAGTAATAATGTGTCGATAGTATACCGCGTAGGCCGATGCGTGTGCATGTGCACTTCACGTTTGTATATCATTACAAATCCAACTGCGTTTGGGTAACATTCCTTTAGAAAACAAACGCTTCATTTAATATTAGTTTTATTACTTTAATAATACAATGTTGATTTATACAACCGAAGAAAAGGTCCGTATAATAAAATGGCATTTTGCTGGGAATTCTCTTCAAGACACTGTACTTTTATTTATTGTGGCATTGGCGAACAGGCCAATTCCTTCAATACAAACTATAAGTAATATAGTAGGTAAAGACCTTTGAAAAATACGGTTGTGTTGTTGGATTTTGCAGGAAATGCCCAAAAAATAAATGAAGAACATGCAATTCCTCACTTGTCTCAAGAGAGAGAAGAGACAGAAGTGAATGTTTGTTCATTTGTTGAAATTAATGGACCTTGTTCGAGTCGCTACATTTCTAACAAAGTTAATATTAACCAGCGAACAGTCCGAAATATTTTGCATCGTAATAAATACAAATGTTTTAAACTAGAAACTGTCCAAGAAATATTTCCCGAGGACAATATCCGCCGAATGGAATTTTGTGAAACCGTGATGGAAAAGGCACATGAAAATGAACACTTCATCAGAAATATTTTATTTTCTGACGAGAGTACTTTTCCATTACATGGATATCACAATCCTTCCGTCGCTCGGTATTGGTCTCCGGAAAATAAACATCTTTATGTAGCTAATCGAACCCAATACCCACAAAAACTTAACGTTTGGACTGGTATATTGGGTGATAATATTATTGGACCATTTTTTATCGACGGTAATTTAAATGGCGAAAGATATTTGGATTTATTACGACATCAAGTAATTCCTGCTGTTGGGGAACTTGATGTTCATTTTGAAGAAATTTGGTTCCAACATGAAGGTTCTCCCGCCCATAATACAGTTAAGGCAATGAACTTTTTTCAGAATACATTCCCTGATCGTATTATTGGCAGGGTGGGGTCGATATTGTGGCCACCAAGATCGCCCGATCTAACGCCTTGTGATTTTTTCCTTTGGGGTTTCCTTAAGGAAACTATTTACAAACATAGCCATGATAGGGCTACAACCTTAAGAGGAACTCCGAGAAAAAATCGTTGCAGCTGCCACAAGGATTACTGCCGAGACACTGCAAGAAGTTCGGCGAAACTTCTACGACAGATTAGGCTATTGTATGGCACAAGAAGGTGGAATATTCGAACCCCTCGCAAATTAATATTTATTATTTACTGTAAAAAATTTACGTTTCAGTTATTTTTAATTTATTATCCATATTTTATTTTTACCAGGAACGGGTTTCTTAATTTGAAAGGAATATATTTTTATTTCTAATATTTAATTTAAAAATCATTTGTTTTCTTTTACCCCAGTTGATGATAAATAATATAAACTTATATTAAACATTACAATTTGATATAATTCTACAAATTATATCAAGTTGTTTTGTTAATTCCTGATTACGCCAATAATTTACTTCACCTAAATAAAACAGAGACTGCAAATACAACCGCCGCAAGCGATCGAGATTGACTGGGTTCTACGTAGAAATGGACGCGCATTGGCTTGCCGTCTCCCCACGCGGTATAGTATCTACACATTATTACAGCTTAGCCGCTAAACACAATTTCACCTTCCAGATCCTCAATTTCCGAATCTGTATATCTCATAGTTAAGAAGAAATTACTCTTACTCATTAACTCGAACTATACAATTTTAGTTGCAAGTTGATTTCATAAAGAAATTAAACTTTCAACAACATATAAGTTGATACTTACTTTACACACACATCTTCCAGAAGGATCTTCACGAGAACTTTCAGCTCCATCTGAGCTACAAATACCTCCTGGTCTACAGGAGTCTCCGGGTAGTAGTGGATTGCCTGTATATCCAGCAGCACATTGTTCACAACGTCTGCCAATGTAACCGGGTGGACAGTCACAGGTTACTTCACCATCAGGAGATAAATGGCATGTTCGTGCAAATCTAATAAAATCAATTCCACAATGAAACATGATTGTATTTTTTTATTATGATAATGGACAATTAAGTAAAATGATGAAACAGTGATAGACTATGCTGCTATTTCTGAATTGTTGAAATAATAAATCTATTTAGGCTACAAATTATATTTTTCGTTGTTAACTTACTGGTTGCTAGGATTGGTAAGTGGGCAAGGGCATGTTTCACAAGGAATACCGCGGGATGGATCTCCATAAGTTCCTGGTTGACAAACCACAGGTTCCCTGTAGCATTGACCAAGCCATGGTCCAGACCGGTGACGTGTATACCCAGGAGCACAACTCTAAGATGTGAAATCATTCATTATTACCAACACCTAATTAAAAAATACACAACTATAAAGCTCACCTCACAAGACAACCCGGTATATCCAACTGGGCACCTACATTCTTCAACAAACACAGATTTTCCTTGTCCAGTGTTACGGACAGCAGCTGAATCCATTTCAATATTGCTAAGAGTAGTATCAAGGTGACCATCCACATATTGCAATTTAATAAGAACATTCTGGACATCCGCCAAAGCCATCATGATTTCTTCACGAGATGCTGGAACTTCAGGAGCTGTTTCAGAGCGTTTGATCCAGTCTCCCACAAAGAAGCGTACAGAGACTTGTTCTTCTCGGCCGGCTTGAGATGGTTTACCAGCATGTAACAATGTGTAGCCATTTCCCTACGATCAAATACGGTTTACACTTTTAGATTATTTGTAATAACAAAGTCTTACAGTAAGAATAACATTCGGAGCAGTAAGTGGTCTTCCATAACCTTCATAACGTAAGTTGTACTTAAGGTATCCTCCGTAACTTTTCAGTTGGTTGCCATGGAAGTTTTCTGGCAAGGAAAAGTATGGCAGTACATCAGGTTGAACCAGATCAGCATAAGGAGAGGCCAGTTGTGCATGGACACCACTTCGACCAACAGGGGAGATGCGTGGTTGGGATCCTCTATAGATGGGTTCATCTCGGATATCAACAACACCCGAGTAAGGATCCACACGTACTCCAAGGTACTTATGTGAATCAAACGGTGGTTGCAACTAGAAGAAAAAATATTGTTTAATAATATGGACAAACAGAAAAAATAATAAACTATACCTGATACGTATACAAATCAGCAGAGCGACAGTCAGTGGTGGCGCCGAAACAGAAACAGGATATACATTCATCGGTATTTCGTGCCTCTTCATTAAAGGTTCCTTTAGGACATACAGCATGCCCTCCTGAGACTGTCAAGATTGTGTCTGGTATAGCAATTATAGAGCCGCGAATGTTGATAGCCTCACAGGAATAAGCTCCTTGATCTTCAATCTAAAAAGCGTGTTGATTCATATTTGTCTCTTCTGATATGCAATGATTCTTACTTGTATGTCGGGACAAGTCAAAGTGCCAACACCATTGATACTTGTAGTGGTACATTTATCAGGGATATGACCCCAGTTGAGTCGCCAAACAATTTCAGGAGTTGGAACACCTACTGCCGTGCAAGTAATTATAAACACTTCACCAACATTGAGATGAGCCATGGGAGGTGGAGGTTTGGAAACAATAACATTCGCTGAAACATTAATTAATGTTAAAAATAAAAAAAACGTAGTAGTGGAATTTAGAGTGACCATTAATATCTCGGATTTTCGCAGACTATCTCTGAAATAAGCCTTACATCCAAGTGTGTTAACCAAATTAAAAGGCGTTTGAATTTTATACGGAGTAAACAAATAACATCAGTTCCCAAAAGATAACCACTTTATTTAATTTTACTTCTGTTTTGTTTAAAAGGTGGTGGAATCCTACATACAGAAAATTATACTGAAGAATAGTTTCGTTTGCTTCCACACTATCAGTTAAAATTCATGTATTACATTATTATTTTACTATATTTATAGTCTACTACTCAACTGCTGTATTGTATATTTATTACACTGAGTTTTACATTTAAACCAGAACGTAGGAGTTTAACATGGAATATGCGAATGTTATGTTCTAGGATTAATTTTGTTAGCTATAGTTATTACATATTGAATAACAGTAGCACTTTTTGGGCATCCTATGACAATATATTGGAAAATTTAGTATATATAGTGTATAAATATAGCTTTAAATTAATTATTTAATAATGTTAAAGCAATCTGTGCGCTGATATGCATATTTGTGACCTTAAAAACCACTGCATTTGCTAGACTGCTGGTAAAAGATCTACTTGAAATGCATACGACTTCATTGTACTGATATAAATATTTTTTAAATAACAACCAGTTCTGTTACTCTGGTGGTAGAAGATGTACTTCTGTATTTTAATTACAGATAAGTCCTAATTTTTTAAATTTAATCCTTGAAGATATTTACGTGTTTTTATGTTATTTATAATGGAATTATTTACTAAAAATAACGAATCGAATTAATTATTTAATAATGGTAAAACAATCTATGACCTATGTATTAGCAGTGGCGGCTTGTACTAAAGGGCACAAGGGCACGTGCCCACCCAACCACCAAGATAAACACAGAAAGAAATTCGCATGTAATTCAGTGCATTATTTTAATTTCATTGTTTTAACGATGGTATCAAATTTTCCTTCCGCACCACAGGCGCGGCTAACACGCTCAAAACTATTTTCCGAGCAACGGTCTGATTTGTACCTATGTAGAGCAAGATTTGGTTGCCTATCGGTTATCTTCGCTATAAGCGATATACCAGGCGAATAGGGCACCGAGCACTTTGTTCCCTATTTGCAGTCAACGTTTGAATTTCGCAGACTTGCAGTGTTTTGTGGTTTTGCGCAATCGCGCGTGTGAATTCAAAGACGAAAGTGACGTTTTTTCAATGATGGAAGTTAATTGTGTGCAAAATCTTTTAAAAAACCCGCTATCATTTGAGGAAAAACTTTTAATTAAGAATAGAATAGAAAGAATAGGGTATTCAACAAGAATATCTACGAAAAATACGATTGGATGTGCGGATGTTCAGTAACAAATAAACTGTTTTGTTTTAGGTGCTTAATTTTTAAGAAAGAGGTTAGTGCGTGGAATAAACAAGGGGTGAATGATTTAAAACACATTGCAGAGAAGGCAAAGAAACACAAATCTTCCGTTTCTCACATGAATGCGTGCATGGATTTTAGTGTTTTAGGCAAAGTGGACATCCGTGAACAATTAGAGGGTGCTTATTTGCGACATAAAATTAAGTACAACGAAGACGTGGAAAAAAATCGTCATAT
>JABXWE010027797.1:0-20490 GCA_014611495.1 Limonius californicus
TACTCAAACAATTTTGGGACAAATTTTCAATTACTATTTTCTCATATTTTAAGGGTCCTATTGCCAAAGAAATGTTTTTTCTAGTTTGTATATATTGTAATCTACCATCGGATTTAATATTTGTACCTATTTCTGATATACCATGTATATGGTGCTGTCTAATAGCAATAACAACATTTTTTTCGAAGGAAAACATTCAGGCCTATAGAAAGAGGATAATACCTACGTCTTGCACAAATCTAGTGATGGACAAATTATTTGTTTGGTGAAGTTGTTTTCAAGCTATTAAATATGACTTGCAAAGGACGTTCTCATGAAGAACGCCAATTAATCAATGCTCTATATATCGGCCGTAACTATCGTTGGTTTCCTCTACTACCAAATATATATTTAAAGTGTTGCCAATTATTTGTTTTATTTCTGAAATTTTATTTAAATAAACACGTTTAACAACAGATTTTCGTAAGCTGCTTTCATCAAGTACTATGTTGTATTTGATATATTTTTGAAAAAACGATCTGAGGTTTTCATTATTCAGTGGAATATTAGTTGCTACCTTAGCGCCGAGGAGAAACACGTGGTAGAGGTCGATGCCCAGCAGTGGAACAAAAACGCTGTCAATGAGTGATGATTAGTGGCTATTAGAGTTTTACACAAGTCATCATAGAATGTTTCTTGCTCGATATTCCTGGAACTTATAGTCACGCATTGACGTAATGTTTGCTGAGATTTTGTAGATTTTCTCAGTTTTTCGCACTTGTCGATACGTGCAGGAATTTTTGCATGTTGGTCATTCATAAACTTCTTGTCGTTCGATACCTGACCAAAAATGTAATTCAAAAACAATTTTCTTGTTCACTATAAATAGGGAAAATCAGAAGAAAACAGAAAAGTATTTAATCAATTTGAATGTTTAAAGTTATAACTAGAGAAGGGAATATATGCAGTCGATTATTGCGGAAATATACGCATATATATGCACTATTTTTTAAATATGTGCAGTAAATTCTGAAAATATGTAGTAGCATATGTAATAGCATATGTTCAAACTCGACTTTAAGAATGATTTATGATAAATTGATAAATGTTAAAAAGTTAAAAACATATACACACATTAAAATTCACAAATAAGAAAACTTTTTTAATACATTTTATGATATGCTACCTTAAAGACACTAAAGATTGTAAATAATTCGGAATTTCCCGTAATCTCGCATTGAAAGAGTAAAGCATGTAATTTAAAATAGCTACTCATAACAAGGGCTTACATGTGGTAGGGTATTTTGAATGACATGTCTTAAAAGTATGAATATCGCAAGCTACTCTGAGAACTACATTTCAAATATTAAAGGTAAAGATTTATACAAATACAATGAACTTCATCAGAAATGCATCATAAAATAGTTGAAACATTCTTGCCAAAGCATTAAACTACAATAGCAGCAAATTACTAATAGCAAGCACAAGTACTTTAGAAAGAATGAAGTGTTAAAAGGGATTTAAATGTTCAAAGAAATATTACAATATACAAGATCTATCTACAATAAACAAGGGCTTACTGCAGAACCTAGTGTTTACCCAACTTCTGAGACAATTAATTACGTTTAGAATAAACTATCTGCGACCTTACTCATACAAAATGCAAAACAAACTATGATGTTATAAAAAATCACTGTTACATAAAATTGGAAACCAATCGGAAAAAAATAAAAATATAAAATTTATGCAAAAGTATAAAATTTATGCATAAATATGCATAAAACGTCTAAATATGCAAAATATGCTTTAACTAATTAGTGTCAATTAACTCTAAACACCGTGATTCGTCCACATTATCGATTGTTTCGCAAGATATGCAAAAACTACCTTATATGCAGTTTCCATAAAATCCGTTCTCTAGTTATAACGTTAAATTTTTTAGACAACAAAAGCTCAAATTTGCAAAGTAAAATTAGTAGCAATATGCCCATAGCGCCAGTGTGGTCCAGTGGTTCGAGCGCTGGGCTCCGGTGCGGAAGGTCGGGAGTTCAAACCCCCCGACTGGATGCGTGACGGGCGGCCTACCCAGTCGCTTTAAATAAATGGGTATCTGCGTTCGAATGAACAAGGGGTAATAATGCGGTTTATTAATGTGTGATGCTCAACACATCACCACGTCTCATTAGTTTGGCACGCGACAACCGGGTGTGAGAGTAAGAATACGGGAGCTCTGAACTTCCGCCTTGCAGGCCAAAACTTCCATGGAGTGTACAGCCTCAAAAAAATCAATATCCCGTAATTACGCAAATCCGACACATAAGAAGACATAAAAAAGATATGCAAAAGTAAAGAATATGTATTTACCTTATAATCAGGGCTCTAGTTACGACTTGCCTTATAAAATTTAAAAAGGTCTTCCTATGGCATTTTCTGCTGTACATATATTTTGAATATATTTACAACAAATCTATTGTGTCTAATTATATGGCCTGTCCATGAATGTTGTCTGTTTTCTAGCATTTCCAATAATGATATCTCTGCTCCTGTTTTTTGCTACAACTCTTGGTTGGTTGTTCGGTCATTTATTTTTAGTGTGTCTACAGCACCATGTCGCAAAGGCTTCTAAGGGATTGTCTTTCTTTTTTTTTGCAAGCGTCCACGTTTCCGAACGGTAAATGGTTATGCACCATGTGCAACTCTTAATTATTTTTTTCTGGTCGTAATGCAAATATTTTTTGAGCATAGTACAGTTTTTTTGTTGTTAAACATAGATTTTACAATTTTTTAAATACAGTAAAGGAAAACCATTTGACCATTCAGAATTTTTAAAAATAATAATCTAAGTGAAACTCAACTTTATTACTGTAATATACAGGGAATTTCTCTTTTTGGTATACATTGTACATGCAAATTGTCTATGTATACTTGTAAAAAGAACGCATCAATTACGCCTATTATGTAGGCAACCAACTATACAAAAAACTAAATTTTTCGAATTTCATTTTCATAAGAAAAACAACAGCATGCTGTGGCCAAATCAATCACATTAATTCAATGTTAAAAAATAAAATTAGTCTTTATTTAGTGTCTTATTGCGTTTTTTATACAACCATGTAGAGTAAAGACGAAATAGTGGAAATTGTAATGTAGTATCAGAATGGTAACAGCTTAAGAACTGTGAGACTTATTTTCAGTAAAATATCCAGAAAGACCTATTCCTTGTGTTAACTACCATTATATTTAAATTTGCCGCCCTTATACTTTCACCTCGTGTGGGGCTGCATGAGTCGTCCTTCGAGACGCATCAGGCATTGCACTTGATGTCGGGCTACGACTTGCATATCGCAAGTAGCTGCTCCAATGTAATCGTAAATAAAGTTCATTTTACAAAGGCTAGAGTTTTTTATTACTAAAAACGGAAGCTTAAAACACCTTGTGTTCGAACATACAAACAATTGCTAGAAAATTTAAATCAGAGCGATGCGTATTAAATTTCCATACAATAAGAACTAACAGTAATCACGTTTTAACCGAAGAAATGAAATTTAATATTTTATGCTACGTTGAAGAAAACCCCATAGTATCACTACGAGAAATAGGTTCACATTTTAATGTTTCTAAAACCTCGGTATTTATAACACTAAAAGAATTAGATATAAATCCTACAGTTTTTCTAATCACAGACAACTATTCGACGAAGACAAAGAAAAATGAACAATATTTTGCGAAACTTTCTTTAATTTGCTAAATGAACATGAATACATTTTAACTAAGATAGTTTTTAGTGATGAAGTAACTTTTACAATAAATGGAGAAGTCAATTCACACAATTTTCGGTGTGTATTATAATTCCTCATCTATCCATTATCCATTATCCTGCTAATCTTATTCCTCAGATATTGGTCCCGCACTAACCGCCATTTACAAAACTTAACTCGCAGTCAATACACTGGGAAAGTTAACGTATCGCTAATAATAGTTGAAAATAAGCTATCGGTCTGTATTTTATTGATGTAATCTCAATACAGCCAAATTTTTAGAGCTATTAAGGAAGACACCATTCCGGCAATAGATAACTTAAACATCGATGACTCGTGGGTTCAGATGGATGGGGTCTCTCCGCATTCCACGGATGCTATAAGAAACTTTCTAAACGACAGGTTTCCAGGACGTTGGATAGGAAGATTCGGTCCCGTACCGTGGCCCCCAGGTTCTGCTGATTTGTCGCCCAATGACTTCTTTGCTTGGGGATACCTGAAATCAAAAATTTATACAAATATTCCAATACAAAGTATTGATGAATTAAAAGATTGCATACGTATCGAATGCAATAGCTTGAATTTCGACTTTCTTGCGATTGCTGTGCGTGCTTTTCAACACCGTTTAGGTTATTATTTAAAAGTAGAAGGTGGCCATTTCGAATACTTGTTGTAATTGTTGTTTTTATTTTCATTTCCGTTTTCTGTTATTAATCTTTAATGTTTTACAATAATATTCGTCGTTTTTGTTCCACTCATTTCGATTTACGTGTTTATAAACAACCTTCATACTAAAATAATTTACAACTACAGTGACGTTTCTGTGTGCTTCTGTTTTTTTAGTTTTCTGTATAGTTTGTTGCCTACATAATAGGCGTAATTGATGCGTTCTTTCTACAAGTATACATAGACAATTACATGTACAATGTATACTAAAGAGAAAAATTCCCTGTATGTATAATTAAGAATTATCACGGTTGTCATAAGTAGATCTAAGTATCTGAAAATTTTATAAAACTAGCTTTATTACACAGGGCGGCCGTTATTCGTAATATACTTTAATAACAATTTTCTTTAATATCATTCTGTGTTTTATTTTAGAATTTAATAGTTCAGTAGTTTTCTATTACGAAATTTTATTAAATAGGTTATAATGCAACGTTTAAAATAATCGATGATAATTTTAGATATGAAACATATTGATATGATATTGATATATATTGGTCAGTGGATAATTGCGACAAAACTTTAAGCATTACATCATGTTATTAATTTGGTAATTTACATTATATTAATGGGTTGATTATTAATTTTAGATATTCAGTTTCAATACATGAAAGGAAAACTAATTGAATCGGCTTTCAAATGCCATAGAAATATTATATACATACACATTACCCGTTCTAGGAAGGAAGACCTCTTTGATATTAAGGCAAATTATACTTTAACCGAGGTTGTGCTTCTGAACACTAAGGCACGATATAATTTTTGAATGAATCTCCATAACCTGCTGATATTTTAATCTTACCATGAAGGATTGAAAGATACAGAAATCTGTACGACTTTCAGACTGCAGAGGACACTGTAGGTTTTATACGCTAAGCTACGATAAATTTTCAGATCTTAAAGAATACTAAGCATTTTCTAATCATAAAAACAAGAACGAAAAGTAACTGACATGGCTAGAACGAAGTTTTAGGGTTGGAAATCAAGCTGTTATGTTTTCCATACCCACTTTCCATCTCAAACTTTGTTGAGTTCTTGATTGCAAATATTTTTGTAAGAAATAAGTTCTTTAAATAAAATTTTAATTTTACAATTACAAAGAACACTGTATTATATCATACTAAATAAACGTTGGAACATATAGTAGCTGAAATGACTAGAATAGAATTTATCTAAAGTTGACAGGTATTTAACTCTACTAATTGTGGGAAACACGTTACAAAATTTATATTTTCCATACTCATCTTTCATATGAAAATTGTGCAAGTATGAAAGAGATATTCTTATAAGGATTTATTAACTAGCCCCAACAGCCCTGAAACAATTTTTCTAATATATTCGTTGAAAAAACTACACCGTTTTATAAGAGCTTGCTCTTATACGTCACACACAGGTTTCTCTGCAAAACAAACCATTATTAAAGCATAATTGTTTCTCTCTGGGAGGCAAACTATGCCAAACACTAAACTTTGAAGTTGGAACGAGTCCTGCGTTCCAGGCTTCAAAATTCGGCTTCCCCGATAGTTTCAGCATTAATCAGCCAGTGAGGATGTTCCCTTACGCAGGTTGTTGAATAAAACGTCGCTTTAATGCCTCGCACAATATACGAGGTTTGGCAATGTAATTCCCGGATTGGCGCTTCAGCATTGGAGTCAGGTGAATTTAAACCAAAAGTAAAGCAGCACATACTAATTTATAGTTTTATCAATAGAGGATGGTCAAGCGAAGATCCAACAGCTTTTAGTGTTTGCGTAGGACACTATGGTGTACATTATGTTTCTGGCCGTTGTCATGGAGCAACGAGTGAAAATTTCATTCTATTGTAAATTAAAATTCCAACACTCTTATGAAATACCGCATATTGTGTACGGGGGTAACATATTAGTTGTACAAGTACGTTTGCATGCTTTTAAACGCTTCAAAGATAGACATGAAGATGACGCTAGAATCGAAATCCGTTCTTCTCCAAAATGCATATTTGATCGCAAGAATTTACGTTAACTATACCGAATGATCCCCGAATGATGTTGGCGGATGAATTAAAAACTAATATGGAGACGATTCGACAAATTCTACATGAAGAGGGAGATCTGTGACAAGTTCGTCCCATATTATTTTACGGATGAGCAAAATCGGCGAGTTGTATTGTGCCATTCAGACAGTACGATTCTGCGAACACCAGGGCATGCAGTCTGTAACGAAGTTTCCGGAGAGCAACCGTTTCAGCATTTGGCAAACAACTGATAGGTCGCTTTAGTTCCTGAAACAGGCGTCTGCAGCAGTGTTAGTGGAGTTTCAAATTGTTTCCTGCCACACATTCATCATTGCGTTTGACCACACTCCGGAGGAGACACTTAGAGAAAGGGAGCCCAGTATAAATCCAGAATCCCAGCACAAATTCATTAACTTGGAGTCGAGCTCCGCCCGGGAAGGATGCCGCCGAAACTTGGAGTCCAGCTCCGCCAGAGAAGAAAGCAGCGCAACACTTGGAGTCCGAGACTTCAGCAAAGAAGTCAGCACGACATTTGAAGTACCAGCCCACCAGGAAGGAAGCAAGCCGAAGTTAAGCCGCCGAAATATTCTCAGTCCGTGGGGAAAATTCCATTTTGTGGAACACTTCGCGGTTGGAGTTAACTTAATTGATATTAAGCAGTTATATCAGTTAGTATCAATTAGGTTAACATATCAGTCAAATAAGAGATTGAAGATCTTATAAGCCGGCCAGGTCAGGTTAATCGGATCTTCGATTTTCATATCTTATCCGTAATTGGAGGTCCAGAACTTATTTTAAAATACGTTCTAGTGGGTCAGGCCAGATTGTGTGAATTTTTAAAATTAGGCGTTAATATAATTCCAAGTACTCACCGTACGGTAATATTTCGTTTAAAAGAAACACTTAAATTCATTTATCATTGAGATTAAGAAGTCAAGCAGGCTTTCCGGGCTCATCTGCACTCCAGCGAACTTGGTTCCGTTCATTGAATCAACGAAGGGAAGAAAAATCGTAAACAACTTCACGGGAGAATTAATTTAACCCATACACATCTCAGGTGACAATCCAATCTTATAACTGAGTGAACATTGAAAACGACTCCGATTAGTGGTTTCATGGGTAAATTTTGTTTAGCGCATTTAAAACTAATTGCCAGGTGGTAACTATTTTGTTTATTTATTCGGATCTACACGGCACAACCACCGCACGCCCCAGGCAGCCTAAGAACAACTGTCGCAGTCCCATTGAGTCGACCTCAGACCCAGTACCAGAAGCGTACCTACCAGGATTTTGCAGACTATTACCCTGTCCGAATATTATTACTTATATTTATCCCATTAAAAAATCAAATTCATGTTATTTTATTGTAACAGTTAAATATAATAAAACTTCAGATAAATCTTGGCACTCGTCCCCACGAGGACGGACCGTTACATGAATTTGAAAATTTTCACCAAGACTCACAACGTACAACAAGTACAAATAATAAATAGTGCATTCTACATTGAATTGATGAAGATATTGTACTAGCGTATTTCTCTAGTGCGACCGCAATTTCGAGGAAAGGGTAGTTGGCTCTTATTGCATGACAATGCACCTGTCCATTCTGCACTGATTGTGGAGTCATTTCTCACGAAAAACACTGTTGTTCAGATAAATCGCTCTAACCATCTGACTTGGCACCAGCAGACATTTTTGTCTGTTGTAAAGTAAAAATTGTTTTCAAAAGAAAACGATTTCAAGCTGCATAATATAATAAGAAAAATGTTACCGTCAAATTGAAAGCAGTTTTTTCGGACACCTTGGTCGTCTTGTTTTCAAATGATTAGTGTATTAAAGTACATGGAGATTACATTGAATAAATATCAAATATTTCTTATGTAACTTGATTTGTCTTTCTCTTTATTATACCAATCCGGGAATTAAACCGCTAAACCTTGTATCTACCTACGAGCGTCATCAGGAAATCACATACAGGCTGCTATAAATCAGGCTTCGGTAGTATGCAATACGAAAGGGATTGGGGTCGGGGAGTCCGTAAAACACCCGGAGTCGGTCCGGTCGCCGGCGGACAAGGCATGGGGACCGGGGACAAGGAGAGATCCCAATCTCCGGCAGTTCACAGCTGCCTTGAATGCATTCGCTATTCACCATAAATATCCCAGTGGGTTGCGGAAACAGCTATTTTCTATTCCGCCGACCGACCTCGGGTTATAGACTTAATGCATTTTCGGGAAACTCGGCTGTAGACTGAAAAATCTCATGGCAGTCGATTCGCAGCACCAGTTGCTGAAAATCCCACAAGAAATTGTGAAATAAATAAATAAGCAAGTATAAAATAAGAAAGTGTAATGGATTTTGTGAGAAATATTATTTATGATGTTTTTGTCTAAAACAATAAAATAAAACAAATGTTCTAGTCGAATTTTCGTACACATTTTTTTATAAATGTGGGATTCTATTCCGAAGTGATCGTAAATCTATAACTTTGTTAAGAGGCCATTGAAGTCCACAGTTCGGCACTTATAGACAAATTCTGCTTAATACATTTATTTCCTGTTTGCTTATGTCAGGATAGAGAACGACTGTACAGTCTGTTTTACACAAGAATTTTATAGAGTGCAGATGCTGCAACCGCACGCTGTTATGAAGCTACTTAAGGACACATAATGGTTGTGTAGCCAGTGGTGTCACAGAGAAATTTCATAGTTTTATTAAATATATCTAAGCGGATTTTATTACGGCTGTCGCCGCCTTCCGCATCCTAGGTTCCAAAGTTTTCTGTCTCTCCAATCTCCTGTCAGTAGTCTTCTAGAGTTTATAGCTCCCCGTACTTCATCCCGCCAGAATCTTCTGGGTCGCCCTCGTTTTCTTCTCTGAAGAGGTTGCCATTTCCAAATTAACTTCGGCACCGTTCTTCCGCCATTCTTTCCACATGACCGTACCAACGCAAACGTTTTGCTTCTATTGTTTCTATGATATCTATATCGATCTACATTCTTTCTCTAATCTCGGTGTTTCATATTCACCTTCTCCAAGAGTCCATTTCTACAGCTAATAATGTATTTATATATGATTTATTTATTTCCCATACTTCCGAAACGTATGTTGCTATGCTTTCTATAACAGTTTTATAAATCAGAATTTTTGTTCTATTTGTAATATGCTGACTCCACAGTAAACTATTTAGTTGTTTTACAGCAGCCTTACTATGGGCAATTCTACTTCTGATTTTATCCTCACTGGTTCACTATTCGTGACCTTGAATGCTAGATATTTGTACCATGAAGGGTTTTTAATAATATTTCTTGAGATCTATGTTTCTGCCTGTTCCTCCCACAACACATGGATGCGTTAATGGTTAAACCCCATATTTTATATTCTTCGTTTAGCTTTCGTAGCATGTAGTCTATGTCATGTTCATCCTCAGCTAAGATTACTTGATGGTCTGCGCAATGCAGGGTATATAATTTACAATCTCCTATATTTACTCCCATACTGCGACACTTTCTCCTATAGTTTCCCGTTGCTCTGTTTAAATATATTTTAAAAAGAGTAAGTGCTATACAAGGGGCGGGTATGGCTCAGTGGTAGAAGAGCCAAGCTTTGGATGTAGTAGTCCAAACGTTTCCCGGTTCGAATCTCCCCAGGGTCGGAAATTTTTCTAATTCCCTGGGTGATCGGTATTAATCAATCAATCAAATTAATGGCACTCCTCGTGTTACGATCGCACTATAGGAGTAACAAGATTATAAACACAAAAAATACACCACATACCAGCAGGTTAATAATGGTTACTCACCTACACGGTAATCCGCAGAGTCGGGCCCTGTTGTGCATTGCACAAACTAATTGAGACTTGCCTCACACCAAAAGCGATGGGCCTGGCCTGTAAGGCCGGTGAAAGCATTATAATCAAGTCCTATACAGCACCCTTGTCGTAGACCTTTTGTCACTATAAATTCGCTCGATATTTCTTTCCCGATTTTTATGCTACTTGATATGTTAGTGTATAACTGCTTCACTATGTATGTAATAGAGGTTAATTCCTTCGTCTTTCAACGCAGCCCATAATTTATTTAGCGGAACGCTGTCATAAGTTTTTGTAGACCACATCTTTTAAGCAAAAATGATTGTCAATACATGGCCGTCCAGCCCGGAAGTCGCTTTGTTCCTCTACATGGGTCATGACTGGTTCTATTTTGTTTTTTTAGGACTTTTCCATATACTCTTCCCATAGAGGTTAACACTCTTATTTGTTTATAATTTGTGCACTTTGTTCTATCTCCTTTCTTATATATACTACTTATATGGGCTTGTTTCTATTAGTGAGGTAGTTCTTGGTCTCTAAGAACTAAATTGAATATATACGTTAACCATTCAGACAGTACTGGTGGTCCCTTTTTTACTAGCTCGATCTGTATATCTTTTGGCTAAGCGGCTCTTCCATTTTTCGTGCTTTTTGCTGTTTTAAATACTTTCTCTATAGTTATTTCAATCACTCATATTGATCTGTCGGCTTCATAACTCTCTTCAATATCTACCATTTCTAACGTTTGTCATCTATTTTCTGTAAGTAGTTCTTTATAATATGTCATCCATTCTTCTCCAGATATCATCTGTAATCTACTGTACTCTTTACTATTTCTACGTAAGTTTTTAATTGTTTGGTAGTTCCAATGTATGAATCCATCTATCCATTATCCATTATCCTGCTAATCTTATTCCTCAGATATTGGTCCCGCACTAACCGCCATTTACAAAACTTAACTCGCAGTCAATACACTGGGAAAGTTAACGTATCGCTAATAATAGTTGAAAATAAGCTATCGGTCTATATTTTATTGATGTAATCTCAATACAGCCAAATTTTTAGAGCTATTAAGGAAGACACCATTCCGGCAATAGATAACTTAAACATCGATGTCTCGTGGGTTCAGATGGATGGGGTCTCTCCGCATTCCACGGATGCTATAAGAAACTTTCTAAACGACAGGTTTCCAGGACGTTGGATAGGAAGATTCGGTCCCGTACCGTGGCCCCCAGATTCTGCTGATTTGTCGCCCAATGACTTCTTTGCTTGGGGATACCTGAAATCAAAAATTTATACAAATATTCCAATACAAAGTATTGATGAATTAAAAGATTGCATACGTATCGAATGCAATAGCTTGAATCCCGACTTTCTTGCGATTGCTGTGCGTGCTTTTCAACACCGTTTAGGTTATTATTTAAAAGTAGAAGGTGGCCATTTCGAATACTTGTTGTAATTGTTGTTTTTATTTTCATTTCCGTTTTCTGTTATTAATCTTTAATGTTTTACAATAATATTCGTCGTTTTTGTCCCACTCATTTCGATTTACCTATTTATAAACAACCTTCATACTAAAATAATTTACAACTACAGTGACGTTTCTGTGTGCTTCTGTTTTTTAGTTTTCTGTATGGTTGGTTGCCTACATAATAGGCGTAATTGATGCGTTCTTTTTTACAAGTATACATAGACAATTACATGTACAATGTATACTAAAAAGAAAAATTCCCGGTATGTATAATTAAGAATTATCACGGTTGTCATATTACCAATTGCTCATGAATAGACAATTAAAAGCACAGAAGTTCGCGAGGGTCTCAATTTAATAGTGCCTGTGTTATTTAATTGTTTATGTAATAATTGTGAGCAACTGGTTGTTGTATTCTCTTTGTATTCTATAAGCATAAGTAGATCTAATATTCTGAAAATTTTATAAAACTAGCTTTATTACACAGGGCGGTCGCTATTCGTAATATACTTTAATAACAATTTTCTTTAATATCACTCTGTGTTTTATTTTAGAATTTAATAGTTCAGTAGTTTTCTATTACGAAATTGTATTAAATAAGTTATAATGCAAGGTTTAAAATAATCGATGATCATTTTAGATATGAAACATATTGATATTGGTGAGTGTATAATTGCGACAAAACTTTAAGCACTACGTCATGTCATTAATTTGGTAAATTACATTATATTAATGTATTGATTATTGATTTTAGTTATTCAGTTTCAATACATGAAAGGAAAACTAATTGAATCGGCTTTCAAATGCCATAGAAATATTATGTACATACACATTACCCGTTCTAGGAAGGAAGACCTCTTTGATATTAAGGCAAATTATACTTTAACCGAGGTTGTGCTTCTGAACATTAAGGCTCCATATATTTTTTGGATGAATCTCCATAACCTGCTGATATTTTAATCTTACCATGAAGGATTGAAAGATACAGAAATCTGTACGACTTTCAATTTAAAAATGTAAGTTTACACTGGTATTTACTGCAGAGGACATTGTAGGTTTTTTACGCTAATCTACGATAAGTTTTCTGGTCTTTAAAGAATACCGAGTATTTTGTGATCATAAAAACATAACGAAAAGTAACTGGCATGGCTTGAACGTAATTTGTACTGACAAATATTCAACTTTCAGGGTTGGAAAATCAAGCTGTTATGTTTTCCATACCTACTTTCCATCTCAAACTTTGTCGAGTTCTTGATTGCAAATATTTTTGTAAGAAACGAGTTCTTTAAATAAAATCTTAATTTTACAATTACAAAGAACACTGTTTTATGTCATACTAAATAAACGTTGAAACATATAGTAGCTGAAATGACTAGAATATAATTTTTCTAAAGTTGACAGGTATTTAACTCGTTACACGTTACAAAATTTATATTTTCCATACCCATCTTTCATATGAAAATTGCGCAACTATGAAAGAGATATTCTTATAAGGATTTATTAACTAGCCCCAGCAGCCCTGAAACAATTTTTCTAATATATTCGTTGAAAAAACTACACCTTTTTATAAGAGCTTGCTCTTATATGTCACACACAGGTTTCTCTGCAAGACAAACCATTATTAAAGCATAATTGTTTCTCTCTGGGAGGCAAACTATGCCAAACACTAAACTTTGAAGTTGGAACGAGTCCTGCGTTCCAGGCTTCAAAATTCGGCTTCCCCGATAGTTTCAGCATTAATCAGCCAGTGAGGATGTTCCCTTACGCAGGTTGTTGAATAAAACGTCGCTTTAATGCCTCGCACAATATACGAGGTTTGGCAATGTAATTCCCGTATTGGCGCTTCAGAATTGGAGTCAGGTGAATTTATACCAAAAGTAAAGCAGCACATAATAATTTATAGTTTTATCAATAGAGGATGGTCAAGCGAAAATCCAACAGCTGTTAGATTTTGCGTAGGACACTACAGTGTACTTTATGTTTCTGGCAGTTGCCATGGAGCAACGAGTGAAAATTACATTCTACTGTAAATTAAAACTCCAACACTCTTATGAAATACCGCATTTTGTGTACGAGGATAGCATATTAGTTGTACTAGCACGTTTGCATGCTTTTAAACGCTTCAAAAATAGACATGAAGATGACGCTAGAATCGAAATCTGTTCTTCTCCAAAATGCATATTTGATCGCAAGAATTCGCGTTAACTGTACCGAAAGATCCCCGGATAATGTTGGCGGATGAATTAAAAACAAATATGGAGACGACTCGACAAATTCTACATGAAGACTTGGGAAAGAGGAAGATCTGTGTCAAGTTCGGCCCGTATTATGTTATGGATGAGTACAAACGGTGAGTTGTATTGTGCCATTCAGATAGTACGATTGTGCGATGCAACACCAGAGCATGCAGTCTGTAATGAAGTTTCCGGAGAACAACCATTTCAGCATTTGATAAACAAATGATAGGTCGCTTTAGTTCCTGAAACAGGCGTCTGCAGCAGTGTTAGTGGAGTTTCAAATTGTTTCCTCCCACAAATTCAACATCGCGTTTGACCACACTCTGGAAGAGACACTTGGAGAAAGGGAGCCCGGTATAAATCCAGAATCCCAGCACAAATTCATTAACTTGGAATCCAGCCCGCCCCAGAAGGAAGTCGCCGAAACTTGGTGTCCAGCTCCGCCGGAGAAGAAAGCAGCTTAAAACTTGGAGTCCGAGACTGCAGCGAAGAAGTTAGCACGACACTTGAAGTACCAGCACACCAGGAAGGAAGCAAGTCGAAGTTAAGCCGCCGAAATATTCTCAGTCCGTGGGGAGAATTCCATAAAATCCGCGTACCTGTACGGTGTCGCATTTATTCATTTTGTGGAACACTTCGCGGTTGGAGTTAACTTAATTTATATTAAGCAGTTATATCAGTTAGTATCAATTACGTTACCATATCAGTCAAATAAGAGATTGAAGATCTTATAAGCCGGCCAGGTCAGGTTAATCGGATCTTCGATTTTCATATCTTATCCGTAATTGGAGGTGCAGAACTTATTTTAAAATACTTTCTAGTGGGTCAGGCCAGGTTGTACGAATTTTTAAAATTAGGCGTTTATATAATTCCAAGTACTCACCGTACGGAAATATTTCGTTTAAAAAAAAACACTTAAATTCATTTATCATTGAGATTAAGAAGTCAAGCAGGCTTTCCGCGCTCATCTGCACCCCAGTGAACTTGGTTCCGTTGATTGAATCAACGAAGGGAAGAAAAATCGTAAACAACTTCACGGGAGAATTAATTTAACCCATATACATATCGGGTGACAATCCAATCTTATAACTAAGTGAACATTGAAAACGACTCCGATTAGTGGTTTCATGGGTACATTTTGTTTAGCGCATTTAAAACTAATTGCCAGGTGATAACCATTTTGTTTGTTTATTCGAATCTACACGGCACAACCACCGCACGCCGCAGGCAGCCTAAGAGCAACTGGCGCAGTCCCATTGAGTCGACCTCCGACCCAGTACCAGAAGCGTACCTACCAGGATTTTGCAGACTATTACCCTGTCCGAGTATTATTACTTATATTTATCGCATTAAAAAATCAAATTCATGTTATTTTATTTAACAGTTAAATATAATAAAACCTGTTATAACTATTACAGTCGCGCCGCATGCTAGGCTCTGCTGTTCTGAGATAAATCTTGGCACTCGTTCCCACGAGGACGGACCGTTACATGAATTTGAAGATTTTCACCAAGACTCACAACGTACAACAAGTACAAACAATAAATAGTGCATTTTACATTGAAATGATGAAGATATTGTACTAGCGCTTATCTCTAGTGCGACCGCAATTTCGAGGAAAAGGGTAGTTGGCTCTTATTGCATGACAATGCACCTGTCCATTCTGCACTGATTGTGGAGTCATTTCTCACGAAAAACGGTGTTGTTCAGATAAATCGCTCTAACCATCTGACTTGGCACCAGCAGACATTTTTGTCTTTTGTAGAGTAAAAATTGTTTTCATAAGAAAACGATTTCAAGCTGCATAATATAATAAGAAAAATGTTACCACCAAATTGAAAGCAGTTTCTTCGGACGCCTTTGTCGTCTTTTTTCAAATGATTAGTGTAGTAAAGTACATGGAGATTACTTTGAATAAATATCAAATATTTCTTATGTAACTTAATTTGTCTTTCTCTTTATTATACCAATCCGGGAATTAAATCGCAAAACCTTGTATCTACCTACGAGCGTCATCAGGAAATCACATACTGGCTGCTATAAATCAGGCTTCGGTAGTATGCAATACGAAGGGGATTGGGGTCGGGGAGTCCGTAAAACACCCGGAGTCGGTCCGGTCGCCGGCGGACAAGGCATGGGGACCGGGGACAAGGAGAGATCCCAATCTCCGGCAGTTCACAGCTGCCTTGAATGCATTCGCTATTCACCATAAATATCCCAGTGGGTTGCGGAAACAGCTATTTTCTATTCCGCCGACCGACCTCGGGTTATAGACTTAATGCATTTTCGGGAAACTCGGCTGTAGACTGAAAAATCTCATGGCAGTCGATTCGCAGCACCAGTTGCTGAAAATCCCACAAGAAATTGTGCAATAAATAAATAAGCAAGTATAAAATAAGAAAGTGTAATGGATTTTGTGAGAAATATTATTTATGATGTTTTTGTCTAAAACAATAAAATAAAACAATTAATGTTCTAGTCGAATTTTCGTACACATTTTTTTTTAAATGTGTGATTCTATTCCGAAGTGATCGTAAATCTATAACTTTGTTAAGAGGCCATTGAAGTCCACAGTTCGGCACTTATAGACAAATTCTGCTTAATACATTTATTTCCTGTTTGCTTATGTCAGGATAGAGAACGACTGTACAGTCTGTTTTACACAAGAATTTTATAGAGTGCAGATGCGGCAACCGCACGCTGTTATGAAGCTACTTAAGGACACATAATGGTTGTGTAGCCAGTGGTGTCACAGAGAAATTTCATAGTTTTATTAAATATATCTAAGCGGATTTTATTACGGCTGTCGCCGCCTTCCGCATCCTAGGTTCCAAAGTTTTCTGTCTCTCCAATCTCCTGTCAGTAGTCTTCTAGAGTTTATAGCTCCCCGTACTTCATCCCGCCAGAATCTTCTGGGTCGCCCTCGTTTTCTTCTCTGAAGAGGTTGCCATTTCCAAATTAACTTCGGCACCGTTCTTCCGTCATTCTTTCCACATGACCGTACCAACGCAAACGTTTTGCTTCTATTGTTTCTATGATATCTATATCGATCTACATTCTTTCTCTAATCTCGGTGTTTCATATTGACCTTCTCCAAGAGTCCATTTCTACAGCTAATAATGTATTTATACATGATTTATTTATTTCCCATACTTCCGAAACGTATGTTGCTATGCTTTCTATAACAGTTTTATAAATCAGAATTTTTGTTCTATTTGTAATATGCTGACTCCACAGTAAACTATTTAGTTGTTTTACAGCAGCCTTACTATGGGCAATTCTACTTCTGATTTTATCCTCACTGGTTCACTATTCGTGACCTTGAATGCTAGATATTCGTACCATGAAGGGTTTTTAATAATATTTCTTGAGATCTATGTTTCTGCCTGTTCCTCCCACAACACATGGATGCGTTAATGGTTAAACCCCATATTTTATATTCTTCGTTTAGCTTTCGTAGCATGTAGTCTATGTCATGTTCATCCTCAGCTAAGATTACTTGATGGTCTGCGCAATGCAGCGTATATAATTTACAATCTCCTATATTTACTCCCATACTGCGACACTTTCTCCTCCAGTTTCCCGTTGCTCTGTTTAAATATATTTTAAAAAGAGTAAGTGCTATACAAGGGGCGGGTATGGCTCAGTGGTAGAAGAGCCAAGCTTTGGATGTAGTAGTCCAAACGTTTCCCGGTTCGAATCTCCCCAGGGTCGGAAATTTTTCTAATTCCCTGGGTGATCGGTATTAATCAATCAATCAAATTAATGGCACTCCTCGTGTTACGATCGCACTATAGGAGTAACAAGATTATAAACACAAAAAATACACCACATACCAGCAGGTTAATCATGGTTACTCACCTACACGGTAATCCGCAGAGTCGGGCCCTGTTGTGCATTGCACAAACTAATTGAGACTTGCCTCACACCAAAAGCGATGGGCCTGGCCTGTAAGGCCGGTGAAAGCTTTATAATCAAGTCCTATGCAGCACCCTTGTCGTAGACCTTTTGTCACCATAAATTCGCTCGATATTTCTTTTCCGATTTTTATGCTACTTGATATGTTAGTGTATAACTGCTTCACTATGTATGTAATAGAGGTTAATTCCTTCGTCTTTCAACGCAGCCCATAATTTATTTAGCGGAACGCTGTCATAAGTTTTTGTAGACCACATCTTTTAAGCAAAAATGATTGTCAATACATGGCCGTCCAGCCCGGAAGTCGCTTTGTTCCTCTACATGGGTCATGACTGGTTCTATTTTGTTTTTTTAGGACTTTTCCATATACTCTTCCCATAGAGGTTAACACTCTTATTTGTTTATAATTTGTGCACTTTGTTCTATCTCCTTTCTTATATATACTACTTATATGGGCTTGTTTCTATTCGTGAGGTAGTTCTTGGTCTCTAAGAACTAAATTGAATATATACGTTAACCATTCAGACAGTACTGGTGGTCCCTTTTTTACTAGCTCGATCTGTATATCTTTTGGCTAAGCGGCTCTTCCATTTTTCGTGCTTTTTGCTGTTTTAAATACTTTCTCTATAGTTATTTCAATCACTCATATTGATCTGTCGGCTTCATAACTCTCTTCAATATCTACCATTTCTAACGTTTGTCATCTATTTTCTGTAAGTAGTTCTTTATAATATGTCATCCATTCTTCTCCAGATATCATCTGTAATCTACTGTACTCTTTACTATTTCTACGTAAGTTTTTGATTGTTTGGTAGTTCCAATGTATGAATTTATTTCCTCGCATACCTCCTGCCAAAATTTTTTATTTTTTAATGAGTATTACACTCTGTCCTGGTCTTGTTTAGATGATAACCATTTTTGATACATCTCCTTCTCCATCTCGAACCAATTCTTCTATTTCTAAATTCCACCACAAAGTATTGCGCCGGTTTGCGTTAGTTTTTATTTCCACACCAAGTGCTTCTTTTGCTGCCTCGTGAACTTTTTCCACAATGTCATTGTGCATTTGCATAGCAGATGTATACCAGACGTGACTTAATTTCTGTAACAGTCGCCTCTGGTGCAGAAATTTTGTAGTCTTCCTTTAGTCCTTAAATTGTATCATGGCATATGATATCTTTCTTTCTGAATCTTTCTTTTCACTATACTTCTCTGATGACCCTAAAATTTTATCGGAAGTTTACTTTAGATTTTATTAAACAATGGTCAGTACCACCCACATTCTGTGCCTCTATATACCCGCACATCTTCTACGTGTAGTTTCGTTTCTTGCCTACCTATTGTATAGCCTATAATAGATTTTAGTTTTCTGGTGTGCTGTTCCCATGTGTACTTTTGTATGTTTTTATGACAGTAGCAATCATTTAAAATTTTAAACGTATTTTGTTCAGACAGTTCTGTTAACCGATCGTCGTTATTGTTACTTCTACCTTCTCCATATCTTCCTACGACGTTGTTATGGACTCTCGTGCCGGTTCTGGTGTTAAAGTCTCTTATAAGTAACTACAATTTCCTTTCTGTTACTTATTTAGTCTATCATTTCTGTTAATTTCTCGTAAAAATTCTTTTTGGTTTCATTATTCTCATCATCAGATGGTGCATATGCTCCTATTAATACTATTTCATAGCCTTCTGTTTTCATTTCTACCTGTATCAGTCTTATATTAACTTGCTCCCAGCTTTTTATGCATTTTGCCAATTGTCTCTTTATTACAATAGAAGCCTGCTTTAGCCCTCTTTTTTTCGTCATTCTTCCTACCGTTCCCCCTCTAGGAGCCGCTTTCGCATTACTTCAGGGGGCTGCGGGCGTCCCTTACACACTAAACATTCATTCAACAAGCACCCTAAACTTAATTAAGCAGAATGCGATCGACCCAACTGAGATTCGAACGCAACAGCGGATCGACTACATTTCGCTGTGGCCTCGAGTGGCAGCGCGTTCCCGCACTAGACCACCGAGGCCCCTGCTTTAGCTCTCTGGTCCTTATTAACTTCACTATAAATGTGTAAAAATGTTTGGAGATCTTCGCTGCCCCTTCCCTTCTTCTTCGTTTCTGTTAGGATAGATATATCTGTTTTGATTCGAATGATTTCATTAATTTAATACTTCTTTCTGTTTGATATTTAGTTCCTGTTTATTCCGTGTGCTAAAGTTTATTGTCCGTTTTTGTTTGCTGAGTCTTTTTCGATTTAAACAGTCCGGCTTTTTTCTAAGATTTTTAATATATGTTAATTTAAGATAAGTGAGATATTGACCCACTGTACCCTATTCTGGTAGTGGAAGTGGTTTTAGTACCCAGACGTACCTCGGCCAGGTCCGTGGCATACAATTTCGTTTATGCTGATCTGAGGGTTTTTCCGCTCATATTCGGTCGTCAGAGCCTCGTTAATTAACACAGGATGTACCGAGTCCATAATGGATAGTAGGTGAGGTTGAACTTTGCGTAAGAGAGGCTTTGTATGAGGCGTCATTATCCCCATTAACAATCATCAACAGCCTTTCCGTCCCACTGCTGGGCATCGGCCTCTTCTCTGCC
>JABXWE010027798.1:0-17906 GCA_014611495.1 Limonius californicus
CTTAACTCACGAGTCGCCACTGATTAAACCAACGTCAAAAAAAAGCGAATTCCATTTGCAATATTTTATAGACACCTGAGGTGACATTTACGCAGGAAGGGGTTTACAGTACCTACTTATAATAATCACGTGTGAGTAGATGAGGACCCTCATGCAACTCATGTTCGAAGTCATCAATATCGATACTATGTTCATGTTTGGGTACATATGGTAAATACTTATTGAATTGATTCTACTTTTCTGCCAAATCGTCTTAATGCTGAAAACTTCCTACATTTTCTAAATGAAGATTTTCAAATACTAGTAGAAAATGTTCCACTGATAATTATCAAAAACGTCGACTGGCCTAGATAATAATAATTTTGTAATATATATTTAATAGTTTTTCATAGTACTTAACTGTAAAAATATTTTCCCTAGAACATATAACATTTCACATTACACAGTTGCCAAGTTTCCACTTTTTTTTTCGTGCTTCGAGTGAAGGATCTAGCTTGGGAAAAATAAATATATTAGCTGTTTTATATTTAGTTAGTAACAGGTAATATATTTAGCATATCGGTTGCATAGCGCAGAGCACTGCGGACGCCGGTCAAACGGTATTTGTAGTTCAGCACAATCCGCGCTGGTTAGTACTTGGTTCGGTGGACCAATATAGTGGCATATGCAATCGGTCGTGCTTCGGAGGGTACGTAAAATCGTCGGTCTCGGTTGTCATACGACCGTCTTTTACAATCGTAAACCATGTAGTGGAACTTCTCTTCTTTGTTCGATGGGTTAGGTTAGCCTGCTGCCAGGCATATGTGCAAAGACGGCTCATAGAACCTACTCTATTGTAGGTAGTTAACAAGCCATTGGCCTTTACACAGAAGAAGAAGAAGAAGAAGATATTTAGTATGCACTGCCGAACAGCGCTACGAGGCCTTTTATCGTGAGTTATACGATACTCTGTGGGGACAGGGACGAAAAAGTAGATATGCGTTTAATTTACAGCGAATTCTGTAAAAACGCATCAACAGCAGTGCCAGTGTAATGTGAACGTATAAGCGTATAATATATAAAAATTACAGCTTAGAATTAAGGCAAACTATAACTTTTAAAATGGGTTGCATAAAAATGTATATGTAAGCTCATTATCTTGTAGCAATAACTAAAAAATTTGCAATGATAAAGCAAAAAAGTATATCTAGTTGTTGTTACATACAGAGAATTTATGACAATGTCACAGGGATAATTAGACACCTTATTACTATGACCAATTCAGTGGTGTACATCACACAATTATAATTTGGTGTTCTATCATCTGCCAAGCAAAAGTTGAATGAGCAACTATATTATTTATGTACATGATATTCAAAATTCTCTGCAATAGTTTAAAACTCGTACAGGTACCGAGAATATAAGTGCTTTTGAAAACTTCGTCAACCTTATGATTGGTTGTTAAGTAATTGTGGAAATCATATACATAAATATTATAGTTACTCACTTAACCTTATGCTTCACACATGATAGGACACTAAATTAGATTTCGATGTACGCCACTGAAATTATTATAGTAATAAGATATCTAAATTATCCCTATTTAGTTGTCAGAAATTCTTGGTACGTGAAAAAAACTGTACGTACTTCAAGTTATTACGATTTATTTTATGGTTACTTTATCACTTTACACAGTTGATTTACATTATTACTTACATTGCGTTATCCTGTAATACAAATAAAAATATAAGTTTAATTTGAAAATGTTCTATTTTAATTTTAAATTCAGTTCAATAGGCTGAGGTTTGCTTAGGCTACAAAATATATTAAACCTGGCACCGGATCGCGAATATAAAATCTAATGCAAATATTTTTATTATACATTTTAAATGTATTGTTTCCAGTTCAGTTCTTTTCTCGTAAGTCAATTTGATGTACATATAGGAATAAATGCACTGCCATAATCTTCTTCGAAAACGAACACAAAAAGTTAAATCTCTTCCGCTTTGCGCTTTACTTTTTGAGGTAGATGTAGTTTAAGGGTTTTGAAACTGGTAAGTTATAGATAGTAGAACAGCAAGAAAATTGAAGACAAACAACGTTTATTAGTGATATTTATTTTAAAGCTTTAATTCACGGTGGCGAAAACAAAATAGCAAAAATAGTATAAAATATAATCTACTGTTGCCATGTAGTTAAACCGTACTAAACATATACTTCAACGCCAAAATTATTTTTGTTACTATGACAGAATTTCTGAATTGTGTACAAACATTAAAAATAATGTTTAGATAGTAAAGTTCGAATAAAAACGACAGTATGAAATAATTTTGCTCTTAGAAAATATAGTTTCTTACACAAGTTCAATACCTACCGAGGAAGCCAAACAAGAGACACAAACATAAACATATACAGGGTGTTTATTAAACATCCGGCAAAAATTCAAGGGGTTATTCCCTGGACTATTCTAAGAATATTTTGTCCTTTGATGATTTTTCAAAAGCTGCTTTGTTTCGAAGATAAAGGGCGAGAAAATTTTCGACAAAATTAATTTTGCCGAAATAAAAGTATGGCGTACTACACTGGGCGTACCGAGTATAAAAAATTTTTAAAAATGCGTTATCTTTTAACAACATTCCGATTACTAAGAACGGCTGTTTTATCCACTAACAGCTGGCAAGTGCAGACAGTGAAAAGAAAATCAGTTTAAACGTGGATTTCATTTGAATACGTCTCGTGATTGATCATTTTGTATCTGTCGAATTTGTTGAGACTGATTGACGTTTGGCTGTTTGACGTGTATTTTCTGTCCTTAATACTTAAACTTTTGTTAGTGAAGTCCTCTATCCTCTATCATGAATCGCTATACGAACGCCGAGATGACCGACATACATTTCATTTATGGACTTGCTGATGGCAATTCATTACAAGCTAGGCGGTTGTACAGGGTGTCTCATTTTTGATGTTTTTGCAGGGTATCTCGGAAACCATGACAGATATCAAAAAAAATAACTAAGCAGTCTCGGGCTCTTTTTTTGAGAAAATAACAATAGCGCAAACAGATCTTTGCTATGGCGATCGGTTAGGGAACTACAGGGTGATTGTTAAAATTTGGCTATTTTTAAAATTGTTTTTATCTCGGTTATTATTAGGTGTGCAGAATAATTTTAAATGAGTCTTTTACATAGTTTTTCCTGCAGAATCCATTGACGTCCTCACTTGTTTACTATGGGTTACAGGAACGGAGCAATGGAATAAATTTGTGTTTTTTTAAATGGAACACCCTGTATATTTTTGGGTAATTATTTTAATCTTCAAATTTTCTTTACGAATATATAATATACTCTATATATAATCATTATAATTAAGCTGAAAAATGATATTTTATTAACATTAACGTTCAAAATGGTAACAAATAGATGAAATGAAACTAAAAAAAGTAATCTAATGTCATATCAGCTGACCGGGCAGGCCACCTGTGTGGCCCAATGTTCACAATCCACTGCAGTCCAAAGTTTATATTCAGGCATTCTGCAATAATTCTGCCATCGTGAGATGGTGCCCCATCTTGCTGAAAGTATAGTTTTTGCCTTTCCCTCAAAGGAAGATTTTCCATAAAAGGAACGATATGTGTTTCCAGAATTCTCAAGTAACTTCTTGCATTTAGATTTTCCTCATATATTTCATCCTTTGTTATTTGCATGCTAGGCCTCCTAATTAATAATTGAAACTTAATGTTAATAAAATACCATTTTCCAGCTTAATTATAATGATTATATATAGAGTATATTATATATTCGTAAAGGAAATTTAAAAAGTACAAAAATTACGCAAAAATATACAGGTTGTTCCATTTAAAAAAACAAAAATTTATTCCATTGCTCCGTTCCTGTAACCCATAGTAAACAAATGAGGACGTCAATGGATTCTGCAGGAAAAACTATGTAAAAGACTAATTTAAAATTATTCTGCACACCTAATAATAACCGAGATAAAAACAATTTTAAAAATAGCCAAATTTTAACAATCACCCTGTAGCTCCCTAACCGATCGCCATAGCAAAGATCTGTTTGCGCTATTGTTATTTTCTCAAAAAAAGAGCCCGAGACTGCTTAGTTAGTTTTTTGATATCTGTCATGGTTTCCGAGATACCCTCCAAAAACATCAAAAATGAGACACCCTGTACAGTCATCCACGCGGCGTGTTTTAGACAAGTAATAATAGGGAACTTATAGTAATTTTCATAGATGTATTGAACTGATCTTTTACGTTAACTACCAAATATTGCTTCTGAAATAAGAATATTTAATGTATTATAAATAATAAAGCTTCAGGCATAGAATATCCAATTTCAAACAATACAAAAGCGTAAAAGTCGCGAGTAGTACACATTTGTCTGCTTTATTCGTTATTTGTATTTTTATTCAAGTTCACATATTAGGTTTGTTTGTTTGTTTGTTTTGTTTTTATTTAACGTCGGCCTATTTCTGCTATTATGGCTAACCACCGACGCCAGGGAGCGATCCTACCACACCTGGAAATTTAGCCTGTATGAGGGGTCTTTTGACGTACCCAACAACACTTGGATACGGGGCCTACGATTTTACTTCCTATTCGAGAAGAAGGGCCGTTTTAGCGTTTTTTATCGCTCAGAAAAAAACCACCGACCTCGGCTTCCGGATTCACACCCGGGACAGCTGCGTGAAAGACATACGGCCAACCTATCCGAGCTACTGGCGCCGGTCACATATTAGGTAAGAGGCAAGTAGTGCAATGAGCAATTTTTATCAATATTATATAGCGCGTGTGTGTCAAAATATGGGAACTTTTTTTATTATTAACCTCACCAGCTCAGCAATGTATGCTATACATGGTTATGTTAATATTAAAACATGCCTTTACTTAATGACTAAACTAGTACCAAACCCGCATAAACTTAATTCATTCCTTCTTCATTTGTAATTTACAGGTTTGCTGTCTTTCGATAATAATAGTTATTATGGTAAGACTATTAGAAGACAAACATTTTATTTTGAATTGTGATAATAGGTATACATCCTGTGGTAATTTACATTTAATTCTATGATGTATATCCCCTTTTACTCAGTTCATATGTTTCCACACTTGGGCATAGATGAATATTGGTGAAAAATTCGTTCTTACGATGAGCATTTTTCAGTTTCGGATTAGCGCTTTATTGGCACAGCAGAAACTGAACGCATTTCTGTGCAGATTCATATTTCCGACAAAGATGTATGTCGTAGTGACATCTGCGATAGAAACAACACCAACACTGTACGTGTGACGTATTCTGTCGGTTGACACGTTTAGTAGAAAGAAACAGAGATACTTGAAGAATGTCGCGCTGATGCAGCCAAACGTCACTGCTTAAATCTGTTTCTAGCAGTATTTAAAATGTTTTTATTCTTTTATTCCAACTGCTTGTGGGCATTTTCAATCAATCGGCTATGATAAGAAGCGTTGTAAAAGACAATTAAAGAAGGTTCTCGCAAATTAGGCAGAAGTTGTTTTTGAATCCATTTTTCAAAATTTTCCGCTTCCATGTTATCGTGGTAGTCTAATGATTTTGATTTGGCAGAAAAAATACAGCTGATGTTTTCAATAAATCCATTGTGATTGCCAGCATGCAAAATCATATACCTTTTTCCTTCTGATGCTGAATCGGGCCTTTTTACAATTTTTGGTGTATCGTCTTGCCAAGAGCGTTTGTTGGATCTTTTTGCAAAAATCCAGGTCTTGGCAAAAAACACTACAGGTAAAGGCGATGGTGAATTTGTATTATCTATATATATTTTTTTATTATACCTGAAACATAATCTCTGTTTTTAAAACTAAAAAGCGTGCAAAAAAGGGCTTTTAAAACACTAGTGCTTTAAAGTTACCTAGGTAACAAGACAACATTCACTTACGCTTGTTTAGATTTCGTGGGGATTAATCGCTGTTCAGCTTGTTCGGCTAACATTCTAATCTCGGATGAAATATCCTCGTTTTCGTTCATTTTGTAATTCACGAACACAAAGTCGAAACAATCTTCACAAATTTATAATAAATACGCATAGCAACGAAACAACAACAATTGCTAACCGTTTCTATATTAACGATTAATGACAGAATGACAAAATTACTTCGAAAACGGGTTTTCAATTTCCTTTTTTTGTTATAATTTATAGATTGTAGTGCAGGTATAATAAAAAAATAGCGTATAATACTCGTGTATAAGAGCCTTTAAAGCACTTCTCCGTCTCGTGGTGTGCTTTAAAGGCTTGCTTATACACTTGTATTACAATATACAGTAGAACCTGTCTAAAGTGACCACCCAAGGGACTGGTACAAAATGGTCACTTTAAGCAGGTGGTCAGTTTATAGAAAATTAAATTCCTAGTAGCTCATTCGATTTTTCTGATACACCCAAAATAAAACGATAAACTTATAGATAGTGATACATATACTTACTAAATTACATAAACGTGTTGACATAAATATGTACATACATATGTATATGCAGACGTAGGTGCTACTACTGCTACATCTCAGACAAATAAACTATTGTTTAAAAAAACTTACCACAGTTCTTTGTTTACTACTTTTTAAACGTTTTTCACAAATTAGTTCACTTATTTTCCCCTTTGCTTGATAAATTGGAGCCAATATCTCCATTAAGTGCAGTTTATTACCTTAACCATTTTCAAGGGACAAGGTTTATTGGGCGTTCCGCGAATTGCTGGAATCTGATAAACTAACACTTCAAGATAAATGTTCATGGCCTCTTTAGCACTTTACTCGCAGAAAGTAAAATTAAAAACAGAATGATTTCTGACTGAAGGAACCTTTAAATAGGTATGCAAGGATTAACGTTCATAACATTCTAATCGTTAACTCAAGCTACCCCAGGAGTGAATCGTTACAATCATTTTTCAGAAAACTCCATCATTAGGATTGTAATGTACTGTAGTGCTCGTTCATCTAGTTAGTGGGGTTGTTAAGGTTTTTCATTTTTATTTTGTTTACATGGTTACATAATTCCATAATCTTGTACAGACGTAAATAAATCTTGCACTCCAATTTTGTCTTCTGCTTCGAATATGTTTGGTCTTATGTTGGACTTTCAATAAGATCCAAGCCCCATAGTACCAATGACGTAAAATTCTGCATTTTAATTGTATTGAGGAATGCCAGGTTTCAACAAGAAAGAATTTCTTTAAGTGCTCTATTGTATGTATAGGATTTACAACTTAAAATGGTAAGCAGATGTTGCAGGTGGTTTATTGTATACTAATTGCAATATCCTACTTGGAATTTTGGAAAGGTAGTTAAGCTGGTCACATTAAGGAGATATATTTTAAATGGATATATTTGTTGGTACCGGTCACTGGTCACAATAGGCGGGTGGTCACTATATAGGAAATAAGGTACATTAAAAAGATAGGATTTTGGCAGGGACCGGGAAAAACTGGTCACTTTAACCAGATGGTCATAATATAGAGGTGGTCACTTTTGCAGGTTCTACTGTACTATCAAAAAAGCCGTTAGCAATGACACTACACTAGCTTTTCACATAGTGCTCTACGGTTGCAATCTTTCTTGAATTTAAAACTAATACACTGTAAGAGTTTCTTAATCGCTGATATTGCAGCATTTAGAATTTGTTTGTCTTTCAAATTTTGTTGTACTGTTTTTAAATTGACTGGTTTTTTTCAACGTACATTCTGTACACTACATCTCTAATTGTCATTTTTAATGTTTCGGGCATATCTTCAGTTTTTAACTTTTTTCTGGAGCTGTGCACTTTTTTTTATTAATGGCAGGTTGTCTTTCCTTTGCTGCACTATTTTCCATATGGTGGGTAAACTTAATTTTATTGTATCTGCAACTCCTTCCCGAACCGCTATAACGTCGCGTAATGGGTTAAAAATGTCTTTTTCGAGCGTAAAATAATCGAATAGATTTAATACAAATTGTTGACACTGCGCATTCAAAAAATTCCCGGACATTTCTAACAGCGTTTTCTTTTTAGAATAGCTGAACACCAACTAACATCCAATGTTGAACTGGCTGTTCATAACAATAGTGCTACGAATATTAGTGAAAATTTGGGACTTGTAAAAGACAATTTTATTTCAGATTTTTAGAATAGCACTTAAATTAGGTAGAAAGTACCCTTGGTGTGTAATTAAGCCCAACTGCGCTTTTGTCGACCCTCAACAGTTTTTATACATCAGGTTGTCATAATTTTGATCGGATCTGGGACGGGGTTGATAAAGGCTCCGACATTGTCGTCGAAATATTTTCCAGCAAAAACAAAGGTTCCCCAAGTGTATAAAATAAAATATTGCCATATAAACCTCCAAAACATTTTAAATATTGCTGGAAACAGATTTAAGGAGTGACGTTTGGTTGCATCAGCGCGACATTCTTCAAGTATCTCTATTTCTTTCTACTAAACGTGTCAGCCGACAGAATACGTTATACGTACAGTGTTGGTGTTGTTGTTTCTTTCGCAGATGTCACTACGACATACGACTTTGTCGGAAATATGAATCTGCAAGCAACTAACAAAGACAGAAATGCGTTCAGTTTGTGGTGTGCAAATAAAGCGCTAATCCGAAACTGAAAAATGCTCTTCGTAAGAAGTATAAATGCTATGCAAGTCACTCTGTTTTGGAACACCTGAAGTTTATTTATTTGAGTTTTAGGTGCTGCTCCCCAAACTGGAGAACCGTATGTTATGATAGGTCTTAATAATGCTGAGTATAGCAAGACACTGCGCACACATTCAATTTTTAACGATGAAGCACGATTGATTATCCGATATAGCATACTTAATCGAGCATATGCTTCGCTTAAGTTATTATTAATATGGTGCCCCCACTTACGTTTTTCATCTAGGTGTGTGCCCAAATATTTCACATTTTGATCTTACGGTTCCAGGCGATGGAGTGGTTGGCTACTTCTAGTTTGATAGGGTTCGTGTATCTTCTTAATGTAAATAATTTGGTTTCGGTTTTTTGATGTTCAAACACCATTTTGGCACCATTGTTGCACCTCCTGAATACCATTCTGAAGAGCACTGATCGCCTGTTCAAGTTGTTCATGTTGAGTTATGATCGCCGTGTCGTCGGCATACATAGCTAAATTGGAGCTTATTGGTTCTTTGATATCGTTAGTAAATATATTGTACATACAGTACCGGTCCGAGAATGGGTCCTTGTTAAACACCTGCTTTAATTTCTCTTTGTGTTGAGAGTTTATCATTAATTCTGACGGCAAAACGACGGTTTGTTAGGAATGATGACGTTATTTTGACAAGATATTGCGGTAATTTAATGTTTACTAATTTTCGTGAGAGTCCGTTAATCCATACACTGCCAAATGCCTTTGTAATATCAAGGAATACTATTATGGTAAACAGTCTGCGTTCAAAGACCTCTTCTACCTTTTGCGTAATTTTGACTAGCTGGTAGTTGGTTGCATGAAGCTTTCTGAATTCATATTGAAATGGCTGTTTAACGTTTCGGTCGTCAAGATGTTTAGTAATTCGGCTGTGTAATATGGTTTATAGTAGTTTTGACATAGTAGTTAGTCAGCAGATTGGTCTGTCAAGTGTTTTTGGATCTTTTTTTGGTTTTTTGAATATTATGACATGAGCAAACTTCCATTGCATTGGAAAATATCCTAATCTCATGCAGGCGTTAAAGATTATAGTCAGGAAGGTTATACTCTTCTTTGTTAGCTTTTTAAGAATTACGTTAGTTATTTGGTCGTGACCTGGCGCTTTCTTCTTTGGTAGTTTATTTATGAAGGCTTTTATTTCCGAAGGTATTGTAGATTCTATTATTTCTCCCTAGAGCCTGCAAGTATTTTCAGCCATGTTCTTGGTTTCAATAAACAATACGATATGCAACCTGGAACGTGATGTCCTGGAATAGCAAAGATGTAGTAATAATAAAAGAACTACAAGAGAAAAACATTCAAATATGTGCTAACTGAAACTAAGAAGAAGGTAAAAAGCTCCATGAAAATTGAGACCTAGATATTTATTAACAGTGGAAAGCGCAAAGACAAGATAGTACGAGAAGGAGTAGGCATAATACAAGATAAGTATAAACAAAACATAGAATGTATATTATACACTTCGTTTCATATGAAATGATCTATTAAAAATAAAGCTGCGAGTTTAAAACGTTGCTAAAATAAGGTTTTATTATTGCGTATGAAATTATCAGGTTTTCATAAAAAAGATTAACAATTATAAGGAAACAATAACAACAACGAAAACAAAATTAATAATGTGTAACATCGCTATGAACAGCAATACAACCATTTATTCGTCGTGGCATGCTTTCTATCAAGTGGTCTATGTTCTCCTGGGGTATCTTGTTCCATATAACCTCAAGTTGTTGTCTCAGTTCGTCTAAGTTGTTAGGAGCGCTTGGCAATAATCTTAGTCGCCGGCCCATCATGTCCCAAATACGTTCGATCGGCGATAAGTCCGGTGAGGAGGTACGTCCTGGTAAGGTTTGCAGTGTGTGGACGAGCGTTATCCTGTTGGAAAATACCGTTTGGCAGCGTCTGCATGAATGGTACTAACACCGGTTCCAGGACATTACGAATATAGCGAAGAGCATTGAAAGTGCCTGAAACGAACACGAGAGGCGATCTACCGAAACAAATCGCACCACAGATCATAACTCCAGGTGTTAAAGCTGTATGGCGTCTTTCAACCAACTCTAGATTTCGTCTTTCTCCTCGATATCGACGTACCTTCCTACGGCCGTCATTTGCCCACAAACAAAATCTTGATTCGTCACTGAAGACAGTGTCGTTCCATTGCTGATTCCAATGCTCCCGCTCTTGACACCAGACAAGCCTAACAGCCTTGTAATGTGCAGTTAAAGGAAGCCGTTGGAATAGACGGTAGGATCGCAGACCAAAAGAAGAGATTCTTCTGTAAATTGTTGCCACTGACACGCGGCGGCGAACAGCTCGCATCCAGTCGACAGCTACAGACCTTGTTGTTTGAAAGGTTTCGTGTAGCCATTCTTCGAAGAAGTCGATCTTCACAAACATTGTTGCTACGTGGAGGTCTATGGAGGTGAATGCCTTCTTCTGACCAAGCAGACCAATTAGTGCAACTGTAGTGTGGTCCCAATTTCCCGTTCTACCAATTTCACGAAAAGAAAGTCCAGCTCCTTTCATGCCGATAATTCGACCTCTATCAAAATAGGAAATGTGGTTAAAATTTCTACGTTGTCTTACTGGAGGCATTTTAAAACATTAATTCTGTTACAGAATGTAACAATGTCTCGAAACAACTAATTAATGTTTACTAGATATTGTTTTGTTTGTAAGCAATAAGTTGATGAGAGACAGTAGACGAACACAACAATCACTTGATTTTTATAATGGAAATAGTGATCATTTCATACGCAATAATAAAGCGTTATTTTAGCAAGTTTTCAAACACGTAGCTTTATTTTTAATGAAACTGAGTATATATTGACGAGGGGATTTTAAGGGTTAAGAGTCCAGATTTAGCAAATATAAAGAAGAGGGAAACAACTTTTACTTCAAATTTTAAGAACAATTAAAAGCTATACCGAATCTGAAAAGATCTTGATCTCCCGAATAGGAAATAACATCATTAACAGTGTAAAACAACAATTCAATGAAGAGATAATTAATGATAATGGAGAAATGTTCATAAAACTATGTTAAATTAATAATTTATGAACTAATAATACATTTTTCATCCATAAAATGTAGTACATATTTGTGAAAACTCAAAAGCAGAGAAATCCGCCTTGGACTACATCATAATAAACAGAAATTTGACACTTGAAAAATAGTAGATGTATGAACATTAAGCAGTGAAAATGTAGGAAGTGCTCATTAATTAGTTTTGGGTATAGTAAAGTTATACATGAAGAGACTAAACCGCATTATAGTACACAGAAATATAGAGGAGATAGACAGCATTCAAAGCAGTTGGAAGAAACTACGTGAAAATATTCTACAAGCAACTGTAGAAGCATGCGGAAAAAGAGTTGCCAGTGGTAAGAAAGTAAACAATACATCCTGATTTACACATGAAGTTAAAGAAGAATGTGAAACGAAGAAAGTAGCTTATTTGAAGTATAAACAAAGTGGAAGCTAAGAGGATAAACAAAGATATGTAGAATAACGTAATGAAGCACACTGAATAATTCGAATGATCAAAGACAAATATTGGCAAGCATTTACAAAATTCATGGAACCTAACTTATGTGGGGGGTTAAAAGAATATGGATAATGTTGAGGAATAGAAAATCTGAAATTATTGAATTAGTATAAACAATAAAAAATAAATAAAGGAGAATGGGAAAAATATTTTCAATCTTTATGTAAGTCAGATAATCGAAACGATTTAAATGCGAAAAATGCAGATCATGCAGAGGCGGAAACAGTAGATAACATTGTAGAAGTCACCAAAAAAAGAGATAGAAGATGCAATCCAGACCCTTAAAAACAGAAAGTGCCCTGGATTAGAGGAAATAAACAATGAGCTACTAAAATAACGCTCTGGTGAGTACACTTCAGAAGCTCATGCAGAAAATTATTGACGACGGTAGCCGTGTATTAAGAACTGTATTTAAGAAAGGTGGTAAAAAGAAGCCGGAGAACTACAGAGGAATAATACTGTTGAAAATCATCTTTTCATAGAATAGATTCGAATATTACTATACATGAAGAACAAGGATTTAGAGAAAACCGCTTCAAGTTGGACGCAATCTTCAATACAGGACAAATAATAGATAAATCAATAGAATATTCACAGTCTGCTTATATGTATATGTTTTGTTGACAACAAAGGCATTCGATTGCGTAAAGCTAGAAGAAAAAGGATTAAATAAAAGACTAACACACATAATAAACAAAATATACAACAATACAACTACAAAAGTCATGGTAAATGAGAACTCAGTAAGGAAATTCCCATATCTTCCGGAATAAGGCGGGGAGACTCTTTAAGTCCTAGATTGTTTAACTTAATAATGGTCAAAATAAAAGAAAATGTAAAAACGTTGCCTGGTTATAATTTAGGAAACAAAAAAATAAACCTCATTCCCTACGCCGACGATGCGATTCTTGTTGCGGAAACAGAGAATGACACCTTCAACGATTATTGCCCAAATGGCACGAACTGGCACTGGTTACAACATGATAGTGTCGAAACAGAAAACCAAATCCATGGCAATAAACAAGGAACCACTGCGATGCAAATTAGAATAGATGTCACCGAAATAGAGCAAGTTATGAAATATAGTTATTTGGGAATAGAGACAGAAACTTGCAAAAAGAGGTGACAGCACAAATAAACAAAGGACAACGAGTGTCTGGATACTTGAGGGATATATAACTTGGAAAAACAAACGTATGTCACTAGAAAGTAATATCATGATTTACAGAACGGCAGTGCGATCAATAATGACGTATGCAGCTGAAACCAGGGCAAACACACAAAAGACGAAACAGCAACTACAAACGGAAATGCCAATATTAAGACAGATAGTAGGCAAGACTAGATTAGATAGAATAAGCGTATATACAGGGTGTCTCAGAAAGAATGGGCCAGCGTTTAGTCATAGATTCTTTAGGTAAAAATAAACCGATTAAACCTAATATACCTTAGTACAAAAGTCCTTCCTTAAGAAGTTATAGGGCCTTAAAGTTCAATTTTTTATTTTTCCTTTTTATTGTAATTTCCACAAATCTAAAGATGTTTCTTTCAAATTTGGTACACATACTTATCATTACGTAGTACAGTCACAGAATTCTTTTCATTAACCAGACTTGACCGTAAGAGGCATTTAACCTACCACTGAAATTTTATATTAGCTATAACTTTGTTATTAGTAAAACATTTTAAAATTTTATGATATTTTCTGAAAGAGAATTAAAAAGTACAAAAATAAGGTATTCTTCTTCGACATAGCGAATATCGAGGCATTTTCGTAAACAAAATAGAAATTAAAAATACAATTTATGTAACACCAAAGTATTTAATTGACTTAGTATTGTTCTTTACTGTAGGTCAAGCACTACCCATTGTTTTTGTGATCATGGCTTCCTGATAATTGCACGTCATAACGACAACCCAAAACTTGGACAAGCATTTTAAGGCAAACGGTTGCCTTTACGCGTATGAACTAAGAATACCTTATTTTTGTAATTTTTAATTTTCTTTCAGAAAATAAAAAATTTTAAAATTTTCCCTCAATAACAAAGTTAGAGCTAATATAAGATTTCAGTGGTAGGTTAAGTGCCTCTTACAGTCAAGTCTGGTTAATGAAAATAATTCTGTCGCTGTATTGCATAATACTAAGTAAGTGTATCAAAGTTCAAAGAAATATCTTTAGATTTGTGGAAATTACAATAAAAAGAAAAAATAAAAAATTGAACTTTAAGGCCCTATAACTTCTTAAGGAAGGACTTTCTGCCTAAGGTATATTAGGTTTAATGGGTTTATTTTTACTTAAAGAATCTATGATTAATCGCTGGCCCATTCTTTCTGAGACACCCTGTATATATGTAAGTGGTTTGCGTTTAATGTCATGGAGTTCCTGTTGGACCGGGATGAATCAAGACGCGGATTAAACACAACAACAGTAAGTGAACTTGTTATTATACATAATTATTTTGCCATCAAACAGAATCGTTGCTAGAAAAATATTCAGCGAATTCATCACGATTTTCTACCGCATTTCTAATTGATCGACGTGGTACAACTTTTAGGGGACGTAGTGATGTTCTTTCATTGTGATCGCTTCTCCAACTACCCTCTACAAACACTCCATCTTCTTCAGTATCTAATGTACCCTCTGGAGTGTATATGTTTCCAGAATTTGTGCTTTTTCTCGGAAAATTATGCAGATAGGCCACTGCCATTACCACTATTTCAGCAGTTTCTGGTTCGGGAAGCATGGGTTTTCTTAATACTTAAAAACTGCTGATGAAATCCCAAATACATTTTCTAGTATTCTTCTTGCCCTAGTCAGCCTGTAGTTGAAAATTATTTTTCGGAGCCCTTAGGATGTGCGCCTGAATAAGGTTTCAAAATATTAGTTTCCAGAGGAAATGCTTCAGCACCCAAAAACACGTATAGCATATCCTTATTCCGTCCTGGGAGAGCTTTTGGTGGCGGTACAGCTAAACTTTCGGCTTTTAACTTTTGATTCAATTTAGATTTTTGAAGACTCCTCCATCAGAAATTCTTCCTTGGGTAGCAATATCAAAAAAAAATGTTGTAGTCCGCATCTACTAGGGCGAATAGGACGATACGGAATGTTCCTTTATAATTATAAAAATCGCTCCCACTATTAATAGGTGCTTGCAGTACTACATGTTTTCCGTCCATAGCACCAATACAGTTGGGAATATTCCATAATGTGTCATACTGTGGAGATACAGTCAACCACTCTTCTGGTGTGCTAGTCATCTGTGGAAAAATATTATATTTATTTATCATTCATTACGTAAATTCATTCATCAATGTAGGCAGCATGATGTGTCAGTCTTGGACATCTACACCCATATACATACATACATACATACAATATATACCCCCCCCCCCCCAACAACAATTGCAATCTCTATTACAGATATGTGTTTATAGTATAATACGTCAAATATTCATTTATAGAGTAGTGTGGAAGATGACGACTAAAGTCAGGATAATTTTGACCATTCCCAGCATGATGATCAATCAGTAGAAGACGAAGATTGGGAAACTTCTGAACAACAAGAACAATCAGAACAATTGGTCGAAGAAGAACCTTTTATGTCTCCATCGACAGTACCTCCGCAGAACAATCGAAACTTAAAGCAGAGACCTTCTCTACAACAGGAACAATCTGTGGAAGAACAACCTTCTTCGGTACCGCAGAGTAAACGAGCCAAAAAGCAGAAAACTTTATTAGAAGAGGATCCTGGCATTACTGAAACATTTAAAATTTTACATAAAGCTAATGAAAATCCATATATGGGATACAGCCAACACATTGCTACTAAATTGCTGGGTTACTCAGTCCGAACACGAGCATTAGTAGAACATGCAATTAATAATATTATTTTTGACGCCGACATGGGTAAATACGATCAAACAGCTACGTCCACGCCTGTTTAGTTCCAACCAATTACTACACAACAACATTACCATTCCTATAATCAGTTTTCTCCATCACCTGCTTCATCATACCATACCAAACCATACCATAGTTTATTGTTCTAATAAACTGATATTTGCCATAAATGTTTTAAAATTACATACCTTTATATATTCTGTTAGAACTTGGACTAATGCACGACAGACCTCGGGAACTATTGCTGATATTTGAAATTTGAAATTTTAAAATGGTACTGCAAACTTGTGTACGAATCACCAGTTGCTAGAAATCGCAAAGTTACAGCCAGTCTTTCCGCGACAGGTATAGGCTGTCTTAGGTTGGTGTTTGTCTTCGTGATTTTTGGACCAATCACACTCAGCAAAAACTCAAAATCCACCAATCCTTGTAAAGTTTTTGAATTGGTTATTGCCATTATTACACAATAAATTACGCATCAAATGTGAAGCTCCGTATTGTGCTCTAGTACGATAAAGTTGCGTCATCCACCAACGCCTTTCCCTTCTTTTCTTTGAAATTTCTTTTTTTTTTAATTAGAGACTACATAACTATAAATGCTGCACTCGCAGTTTCAAGAGAAGTCTAAACGCGCCTTAAGGTGGTTGGAGTCGTTTCGAAATTTATAACAAAAAGATATGCAACCCATCATACACCCTAGTTCAAATAAATTTTACCACTTTTACCGCTTTACGTAAAGACACTTGTTGGAGGTATACACAATTCTTCACTGATAATAACAAACCCGTAATCTCCTAAGCGGGAGCCTTTAGAGGTGAGTCAGAAGTACCTCAAGTCATTAGCAGTTTAGGTTAATGGTGTGATCCTTATCAGTTGATGTTATACTTTTACCAATACATAATGAGGAAAATAATTCTGTAAACATCGTTTGTAAATAAAAGTTTTAATTTATTCAGACATTATAATATGTACTTAGTAGATTACTGGCATTCCCATAAGTTATTGCACAAAAATAACACACAAATTCTAAAAAAATCTTCAATTTAATTCTGTTAGCTACAATTATTGCACAAAATAATTAATTAATTATTAAATACTATGCTAGGAAACGTTTATTATTAAACAAACAAAAAATACATGCCTTATATACTATCGGTCTTTGTTTTTTACTTGTTTAAGTTCTTGTGCTTCAATGATTTTGTGAGAATCACGAATTTTCATTCCCCGTGGCACGCGTGGGTCAGCTAATTCTGGCAACATACATTCATAAAAAAAATCTTTTAATTTAGGAATCATTTGTTCCAACCAAAATGTTGTATCTTTTTCTACTCTTATTATCTGAATATCAACATCGGTATAAAGAATTAAATCACAATAAGATCTATCGGCAATGTGAAGCTGCCCCTGGATTTGATAAAAATAATTATGTTTTTTTTTCAAACTAAGGTTACCGTTCACGTAGCAAACACATATAGTTTTCTTTTTAGAATTGTCTTTTATTGCGCTTTCAATGGTTTGATTACGACAGGAATACAAACACTTAACTTCAATACTGCCTCCATCATCAAGAAGCCCATCTGGGGAAGCTCCCAAAAAAAAATTCTCTTCAGAAATGAACAAACCACACGCCGTCACCTTTTTTTGTGTTGTTGCTTCGTACAACTTTATCGCACGTTTCTCATTGATTCGTCCGTAAACAATTGCAGGAGTGTGTAGCTCTTTGTTGTTTTTGTACAACATGTCCATTACTGCACAGTGGCAAGAAGTAGTTGGTAATCGCTTACAAAC
>JABXWE010027800.1:0-11960 GCA_014611495.1 Limonius californicus
GGGGGGGGGCATGCAATACCTTCCACTAATTGTTCCTTGTTTGTGAAAACCCATTGACGTTTAGTGTTTAGCATTTCCTCTTGAGGTGTTTGTTATCAGCCACAAAATCGTAGTTCTTCGAAGGTAACCAGCCATTTTCCCTTCTGGTTTAATTCTTAACCATGTCATATACACTATTTCGAACGGTCACTTGATCAAAATCGTCGATATTCATAACAGGTTTTTTTCGAAGCCTGAACTTATTGGGGCTTTGTAGGGGTTCACCTGATGCACCGGCTTGTGAAATACCACTCACTGATCTCAAACTTATGTTTAAAGCAGCATCAACTTTCTGAAAATAGCAATCAAACCATAATTCCATGATCATTCATCTTTCAATAATTATGAGTCAAAAATATAAATACACATTATTCTCTCACAGCTTTTAGAGGAAGCAACGGACCACCATTGTCTCTTTCTTGTTCAGAATAGTTTATTAGGTTAAATAGGTTATATCAAGCACTCGAAACACTCGCAAAAACTAATACTTAAGTTAATAAAGAAGGTACATGCGTTTGTTCTGAAAAGAACAATTTTTTGTACAGTAAATGAAGAAAATTACAATGAAAACTCAAAGAAAAAAATTAAACTGTATGTCACATAACTCGCAAAACACGAATTTGTTATCAGAGCGACATGTGAACATAAAAAAACAGGGCGCGAACGTGAAGGAATCAAAATCCCTAGTTTTTATGTAGTTTCGCATTTTAAACAGAAACTATGAAATATTCAAAATCAACTACGTTGCACAACCTTACGAATAAACATAATTTTATTCTGTAATTTAAATAAAAAAAACTAAATTGTTTATTTTTTAGAATTAGTACTAACAATACTACATAACAAGTAATTGATGACGAACACGCAGACTAAGAGCAACATGTATATACAACCTGTACGTGTATAATTATACACGTACAGGTTGTAGTTCTTATGACTTTTAACAGATGACGCGAGGGTCTCTATTTCGTAATCAATTTTTCAAAATGTTAACATTCTAACAAGCAATCTATTAATCAAAATTTTTCAGAAATTGGTTGTTTATATGTTTTCTGTGTTATTTTAAATAATTTTTTCCATCTTGGAAGCCACCCCCCCCCCCGCAGAATACGCCCTTGAGCCCAACAATAAAAACTGACCACCTTATTGAAATTGTTAATAGTATTTGGTTGTATTTGGTTATTATTTATTAACATAATAGGATCATTGATGATTATTATTCAGGGCAGTCGTAACTGATCAAGATTCTAACATATTTTTTGCATTAAAATGTTACTAATAAATGAATATGCAGTAAAATTTATAGTCTAAACTTATGTTCAAATGTAACTGTATTTTCCATGTGGTTTTAGCAATTTCAAATATTTAACAATTTACTGATTGAGTACATTATATTGTTGCTAATAATAATTTCGTTTAGTTTCAGGAAGTGGTAGCAGACAAAAGCCTCTGTGTATTGTGTGCCCACAAAATATTGACGTCACATAAGTTTAAGGATACTTACAAAAGTATCTGTAACAAACGTACTACATTTAAAAAAAGTAAAACAGTATGTTTTATATGTGATTCGAAGTCTGCTGATTTAATTCAAACAGACAGCAACCCGAATGACTTCCATGTGAAGATTAAAACTTTTATGGATTCCACTTTATGGTCAAGGCCTTACTTGCAGTGTGTAGTTTGCTTCGACTGTGTATTTTGTTTAAACATATGGTTTGAAATGAACTTACACGTTATGGAAAAGGTAAATTTAAAAAATAATTTGTAAAACCTTTATTATGCAGGGTGTTTAAAAAATACGTTCGGATATTTTACCCACTTGTAGATCTCATCAATACAAACAAAAAAGTTGTAATAAACATGGGTTCGAAATCAATGAGATATGGAGTTTTTTTAAGAAAATAAATATTGCTTGTTATTTCAATAAGTTCAATTACAAATTATTAAAGTAGATATTCTACATGTCCTCCTTCCATTTGTACACATCCTTCGCATCTACGTAAAAATGAACGCCGCATTCTTTCAAAGATTCCAGGATTCATACGAACAGTCTTACAGGCATATTCTATTCGTTCTCGCAATTCGTTTAAATTATTCACAGGGCCACCAAGCCAAATATTAATTGAAAATCGTTGTTGATGAATTGATTCAATAATAGCATGAGGGTTTTCATATGACCAAACATGGCTCGTAGAACACCCACCGTTACGAAACCTCAAAATATGCATCAGAAAGCAGGACGGATACCATGAAGACGAATGGATATGCACCTCGGAACGTGGAACATCAGAAGCGTATACCAAACAGGAGCACTAAAAGAACTGATGTAAGTATTCCATAGAAACAAACTAGACCTAATAGCCCTACAAGAGATCAGATGGCCAGGAACAGGAAGACTATCTAATAAAAGCGGACATCTGTAGGGGAGACCGGGGTTACTTGTTACAGGGGTAAGTTGTTATGCGAGGTTTAGCAGCTCTATGGTAGATGGCAGTACCATATCGTTTATAACATTTATTCAGCGTGAAACAACCACTCTGTGGTTGTAGTGTAGGTGCTGTCTGTTAACACGTGCACTCGTAGTTTAACTTTCGTTGGTTTTCACAACCTTCACCAATTTTATTTATTTTAACATTTTTTTTTATTGTGGCTGTTCGTTAACCACAAAGTTTGTGTGTTTTTTATGGAATGTAAGTAGACTGGGTGTATTTCCTGATGTAGCAAGTTGTCGTAAAATGTGAGGTTATTTTGTTGCAAGGTTTGAATGTTAAATGGACGTTTGGGGTTGCTTGTTAAACAGCGTTTGGGGTTAGTCGTTACTGTAACAACTAACCCCGCAAACTGATCGAAATTCAAAATGTGTATAGACTTCTGTTAATAAACAATGGTTAACTAATTATTTTGTACTTACGCGTTTATAGAATAACCATGAGAAACTTTAAGAAAAAAACTGACCGCGGAAACATCCCACAAACCGTATTTGTTAGAGCTGCTACAGAAGTTTTAGAAAATGGCCGACGTCTGTGACCTGTAGCTTCCGAAAATGGCATAAACTTTATGACCCTACAAAGGTTTTGCAAAAAATTGAATAACAGAAGTAAGGTAGACCAATTTATGTTAAAGAGGTATTTAAAGTAGGTATTTCTGTCGTCAAGGCGCTGCAGATTGATTGCCTAATGTTGGATTCGTCCTTAGCCGCCAAACTTTACCTGATAACACTGAACAGGAACTTGCTCAGTATCTAGAAGACTGTTCGAAAATGTATTTTGGGCTTTCGACTAAAGAAGTGAGAGTGCTTGCCTATGAAATTGCCATTAAACATAATATTAAAACGCGTCAATACTGAAAAGATAACAAAACGGCTTCAAGTGAGTGGCTAGCAGGATTTCTCAAGCGCCATCCAACTCTATCAGTGCGAACTCCACAGGCTACAAGCCTCAGTAGAGCCACCAGCTTCAATAGAGAAAATGTAAACAAGTTTTTTAACCTTTTGGGGGAACTTATGGAGCGCTATAGGTTCGAATGTCAAGATATATACAACATGGATGAAACGGGGGTCACCACGGTTCACAGACCAGATCGAATTATAGCTAGAAAAGGTGTCAAACAGATTGGCTCTGTAACATCTGCAGAACGAGGAACATTGGTCACCGTAGTTGCAGCTATAAGTGCAAGTGGAAACGCAATCCCTCCCATGTTTATCTTTCCTCGCAAAAATTTAAAAAAATATTATGTGGCAAATGGGCCTCCAGGATGTATTGGCTCAGCGAACAAGTCAGGTTGGATCAACAGACATGACTTCGTTATCTTTCTGAAGCATTTTGTGAAAAATGCACGACCTTCCAAAGAAAGGCCAGTTCTTCTTGTGTTGGATAACCATAATTGCCATTTATCAATTAAGGGAGTTGATTTTTGTAAAGATAGCGGAGTTGTTATTCTATCACTGCCCCCTCACTGTTCACACTAGTTACAGCCTCTTGCCAGGTGTGTCTTTGGGCCATTCAAAAAATATGTCTACAGCACATGTGACTCGTTGATGCGCAGTAATCCGGGAAACACAATGACAATTTATGCCATTCTCAGGATAGTGAGGGATGCTTTCCCTTTGGCTCCAATGCCTACTAATATTCAGTCAGGTTTTAGGGTGAGTGGAAGTTTCCCCTTTAATCGGGAGATTTTTACTGACGATGAATTTTTAACTTCGGCGGTCACGGATCGTTCATATTTACCACCTATCAATATCGATGTACAAGATACTCAGTCACAAAATGGAAACGGTTTACAAGAGGAATTCGCTCTGGAGCCACATCATGATCGAGAAGTAACACCACATCCATCTAAAATTACAATTCCTCGTGATTCTATGACTGAATTATCTGGTACATCAGGTGTAACCAAACATTTTAGTCCGTCTTATGTAAGACCGTTTCCCAAAGCAGGAAGACGTCAAGTTACAAACAAAGGCCGTAAACGCAGGAAAGCGTGTATTTTAACAGACACCACAAACAAAAACGAACTTTCAGCTGAAGAAGCGGCACGTGCAGCAAAACTACGCCAGTCAGCTTTAAAAACTAAGAAAACTGCCGACAAAAAGAAACCCAAGAAGAAAAAACAAGCCAAAAAAACGAAACAGCAAATCCAATTAAGCTCAGAGGAAGACGACGTTCTGTGCTTAATATGCTTTGAAACCTATTCAAATTCACTTCCAGGCGAAACATGGATCAAGTATGAGCAGTGCACTAACAATAATATATTTTTCGTATGCCAAAACTGCGATTCTGATGATCATGCATAAAAAATGTATTAAAATTAAAGTATGTAACAAATAACCCCTGCGCTGTAACAACTAACCCCACTTGCGGGGTCAGTTGTTATAATTTCAGTTTTAAATAAAAAATTATTTTTTCACTGTTGTTTCATTATCGTGAAACTTTCCAATTGAATAAGGTAAAAGAAGGTTCACTTTAAGTCTTCCCCCGTATAGAAATAATATACAATTATCTGAGGAATTGAAAAAAATTCTGAAGTCAAAACTGTAACAAATAACCAACCCCGGTCTCCCCTACTATTGTGGAGACACAAACAACAGACACCAGAAACCAGATTAAAGAGAACGTCATCGCCTTCAAACCAATTAACACGAGAATGTGCTACATCCGAAAGAATGCGTTTTAATATCTTATCCATATTCTCTGTGTACGCCCCAACAGAAGAAAAGGAGGACCAAAGGATGATTTCTACACAACCCTATAAAGGCACGTCAACACAACACCAGAGAATGACATCAAACTAGTGATCACACTGTATTGGTATATTGGGCAAATAATAGCTATCTGCTACTCCTCGGGTATTTTTTCGGTTTTCCAAATTGCTTTTATTAGAGCATGTACGAGGGTTGCCTTTTATAATTCGGGATTGGGCAACCCTAGTGCTGCTATCTGGCAACTGACGTCTCTATCGTAAAGTTTGACATTTTTGACGGTATACGTATTCAGAACGTTTTGACGTACGAGCGCTATTTGTGTTATTTACAGTAACTTGAAAAATTCATATCAACCAAAAAATGGAATTAAATCGTGAACATTTTCGTGCGATTATTTTTTACAACTTTCGACGTGGACTTAACAGTGCATCGATGAACTTAATTCGATTTTTGGCGATGAAGCACCATCAAGGACAGTGTTTATTGATGGTTTACCTAATTCAATCGTGGCCGTAGTTCGCTCAACGACGAATTTCGTGAAGGTCGTCCAAAATCGGTTGTTGTTCCGAAAAACATTGATACGGTGCGTGAACTGATACTGCAAGATCGTCATGTGACTTGTCGTGAGATTGAGGTATCCTTGGACGTTAGTAGGACCAGCATACATTCAATATTGCATGAACATTTGGCCGTAAAAAATTTGTTCGCGTTGGGTCCCACGTAGTTTGACAATCGCTCAAAAACAAGCTGTGTCAATTGATCGCAAGAAATGCTTAAAAAATTCGATCGCGATGCTTTAAAGCATGTGTATGAAATCGTGACAGGAGAGGAATCGTGGATCTACGCGTATGAGCCCGAAAGTAAACAGCAGTCGACTGTATGGGTCTTCCAAGGTGAGCCAAAGCACAAAAGTCGTTCCTGCTCGAAACACTTCGAAGCAAATGGGCACCTATTTTTTCAGAAAAACTGGACATGTCTCAACCGTACTATTAGTGCAACGTAGAACGGTCAATTGTGATTGGTACACAACCATTTGTTTGCCACAAGTCTTTGGAGAAATAAGGAAAACCAACCACCGAAGACGGATTATTCTCCACCACGACAATGCGAGCTCTCACACATCGGGTCGTAAGACGTAAGAGAACTCATAGGCCTAAGGAACTAGAAAAGAGCGGCTGCGGATAGAGAAGAATGGAAAAGAATGCTAAACAAGGCCAAGAAAAGAGGAGGCTAAGGCCCACAGATGGCTGTAAGGCCATGGATGGATGGAAACATGGCTGCTGTGGAAATTAAAAATGCCATTTCTTGTGAAACTAGTTCCGTCAGCGTTTCCCGCAACTCTTGTTAGTGCGCATCGCCCAAACACCAGACGTGCAGCATAATCAGGCACAATAAGAGTCTGTACCCTTTGAATATGGTATTGGTACAATTGCTCCTCACGTAACATTCTCCAAATTAGGGAAGCATTAATATTTGTTTCAGCAGAAAGTCTTCTAGTACCGGCACCTGGATTTTCTTCAATCCTGCTAAAAATGTTAAGTTCCGCTTTAGGAGTAGAAACTGATCTAGGCCGACCACCACCACTGTTACTTGATTTAAAATTTGTCATACGGAAGTGCCCGGTTTAGAAATGCTTCGGCTTGCAAATGACGTGCCTCGTAAGAATTACCATTGGCCTTACCATACATGAAATGCATATCTTCCATTTCCCCATTGATATACATATTCCAACAACAACAATAACAACAGTGACACTTACAAAAACTCAAAAAAATGTTGTTTTATCCATTTCCATAGCAGACGTGATAACTACGATTCTGCACTCCTACCTTGCGTAAATAATTTGGCTGTACCTTGAAAACGGTTGATTTTCGAACCCCTGTTTATCACGACTTTTTGTTTATTGTAATTACAATAAATAAATAAATTAATTATTTTGTATAGTTTTTTAAAAGTAATATGATTTAGTTAGTGCTAGTTCAAGTTTTATCACCTGTACCTAACATTTTTTTTTAAATTTCAGATTGCGGGCAAACCAGTTGTTAAAACGCCGGGAAAACTTTCAAAGACCACAGATGAAAATGCTAATAAACATTCAGTCCCCACATCAAAATCATACACCCAATGGAGATGATGGCGTCCTCCTTAGTAAGGGCAAGGAAAATATTACTCCTCCTGAAAGTATTTCACAGAAACGATCCAATTCTGAAAATGATCCTCCTAGACGAACAATGCCTCAAAAACGAAAACGAAATTTCAGAGGGAAATTTACTCAAGAATTGGGTCCAAATCACTGTCTTAATGGTAGTACCATAAATGGAAACACAGAAAATAAGGATTCAAGCATAGAGGCATCTAAAGAATTGCATTCTTTTTTAAAACAAACACTAAATAATTTGAAGCCTGTCAGTGAAACGAATATTAGTGAATGTCCAGAAAGTGTTCTCAGTGATAAAAAAATGTTCAGGAGTATTCCGTATGTGTTAATGATTCAAGCTGACAAACCAACTACATTAAAGCAAACCAAAACACCGAAACGCGGTAAACTACAATTAAAGTCTTTAAATCCACCTGAAGAAGGTTCACGAAAAAGTAGTAGATTAAATAAACCAATCGAAGTGATAGACTTGCTGAATTCTAACAGTGAAGCAGATGATGATGCCGATGAACTGAAAAATAACGCCAACCAATCTCTTAAACCAAATCGTTCCAAATTGTCATTAAAGCGGAAACCTGTAATAAAAATTAGGATGTCCTCACGTTTTTCTATTAACCAAAATTCTGCTAAATATTCTTGTAACATTTGTGATCAAGAGTTTGCAGTAAATTGTGAATACAAGACGCATTGTCTTTGGCATGAAAAACCTGACAATATTGTTATTAATGTTACAAGACACAATTTGCCTAAACAAACAAAAGCATCTCTATTTAATACAAGCCAACCAACGCAAAGAGGTAAAAAAAAAATACTTCGTGCAGATTCAGAAATAGATAAATTGTTGCAAAAATATGGAACCTTTCCAACAGACGTATTTGAAGATTCTGATTGTAATGATTCAAACGAAATTGCAAACATTATTGAGAATTTGAATTCACAAGACAATGAGGATTCAAAAGATGCCAGTGGACCAGAAAAAAATGAAGGAATTGATGGAGAACCTACGAAAAACAAAGAGAAAAAAAATGGAAATGATGCAGATGAACAACATCCAAAAGAGTCTGATGGTAATTCTTCAAAAAATGTTAAGAAGTTGAGTTCACAAGAGGAAGAACAGTCAATAGATGATACTGAATTAGATAAAAATAAGGAAATAATTGTAGATTCACGTCAACACGAAGAATTAAAAAATAATAAAAATATAAATGAACAACTTCCTGAAGATTCTGATTGCGACTCTACAAAAGATATTGAGAAATCGAATTCACAAGAGACAGAACTAGATAAAAATAAAAAAATAATTGTAGATTCGCAAAAACGTGAAGACACAAAAAATAAAAAAAATACAAACGAACAACTTTCAGGGGATTCTGATTGTGGCTCTACAAATGATATTGAGAAATCGAATTCACAAGACACAGAACAGTCAGAAGATGAGAAAGAGTCCAGTCAAAATAAAAAGTCCAATGTAGGTGAACAACAATCTGGTCGTGAAAATTCTAAAGATGATACAAATATTACAGATGAATTAAATATCCAAGAGAAGGAACAATCTCATGGTAAAAGTAAACAACAGAAAAATAAAGAAATAGTTGTAGAAGAGCGTAACAAACAGGAAGATGCAGAAAATGAACATGAAGCAGCTTCTCCAGATGCCGATTCAGAAAAGTGTATCAAAAGAGGTGACAAAAGTAAAGAATCCCAAACAAAATCTAAAGAAATTGAAGTGGAAAAAGAAAGCGAAAATAATGTTGAACAAAATGTAAATGCTGAAAAAAACTCCACTTCTGAAGAAATCTGTGAAGATATTAATCAGACAGAAGAAGAGAAACTTGATGGTGATATACAACCAGCAGAAGAAACCGAGCAAGATTCTACAGAATCTGATATTGAGGATATTGCAACATCTGTTGAAGCGGGCTTGGCTAGAATTCATGGAGAGGAACAACTTTCGGAAAGTGAAAACAGTTCTGATAATGAAACTTGTATTCTCGATGCTGATGAAGAACAACAAAAATACAATAACGAGCCAATTAAAAATGAAGATTGCGATTTAATTAATGATGATGAAGTTAGCAAAGACACTACAGACAATTGCAATGTGAAAGAAGAAAATAATGATAGTTGCAGTGAAGAAAGTGACCACTTAGAATATAAAAAAGAAGAAAACTGCAGTGAAAATGCTAAAGAAAACAATATTAAAAAACGTAAAAGGGTTGGAAGTTTGGTGGTTGTTGATGATAATCAGGAAGACAGTGATGAAATCGTAACTCCTAAAGCAAAAAAAGTTCGGTTTGCAATGGACTATCAATCTCCAAAATCTGTAAATAAAGACACTGTGCCAGATGAGGCATCTAATGAAGAGCAAAATGATGAAGATGGTTCAAGTAGTACTGAGGACATGGTCCTAAAAGTCAACAGTGAAGTTGAATAAACTCTTTTGTAAGAGCTTACTAATTCATTATTGGATTGATGTTCTTCAGTGTTGGGAAAGTAATTTTTATATGTTGATTTTTAATACTTATGGAGTTGTTTGAACACCAAATGATGGTGATACAGGCATGAGTTTAGTTTTTACATGTGACACACAACTTATTACAAGGTTATTCGAGCTAGAACTCATATTAAAATCGCTATTTAAATCGACAGTTCTCTTTAAAAATAGAAACAAATTCTGAACGAAAACATTTTATTTGTCTAATTTTCACTTTTTTTTGATAAATAGTGTACAAATTTTAAGCTAAATGTTTATTATTTTATTTTATAAGTGGTTATCTGGTAATTTTGTTAGTATTATACTACAAAGAAGTTATTTAACCAATATTTTAAGACAAATTAAATGGTGAGAAATAGATTGGAGAATTATGTATGTAAACTACAATTTTGTGAATATTTTAACATTTCTGTTGGGCAGTAAAACTATTGCAAACACCAATAGCACAGAATAATACATAAATGAGACAGAAGTGACACTGACCGTCGGCGCCTTTGAAGTTGAGGTACTCAAGTTTTGAGAGCCAGGCGAGATTTGACTCCGCCCGTTAGTAAGTTTCAGTACACTAGTAGGCATTCGAAATCATATATTTAATACATTTTTCAGCATTTTAAATGCTTTCGCACTGATCTTCTCCGGCCACTATTCCTCTTGCACTGATCCGTCACTTCACCAGTTCTTTCAAATTTGTTCATTAAATTCAAAATCGAATTCTTACTTGGTGCTTGTCTTCCATACACTTGCATCCACTTCTGTTGTACAAGTATTGCAGCCATATTATTTGTTTGGTTAATTTTGTATTGGTAGAACCACTTTACAACAACGATTCGAGGATTCGAGGTAATATTATGTGACATTAAGGAGTGACATTTACAAATTTTTCAACACATCGTTGAAATTCAAATGTTGCAACATTTATTTTTCTTTGTTTTTAATGTAAAATAAGTGACATCTATTGAGACAATTTGGAAAAGTTACCACTCCTTTTTGGGGCACCTTGTATTTTGTAATAATCTGCTTTATTTTAAACATGTAACTTAAAATAGTAGCATACAAACTTAAATCACACCATTATAAATTCATGTCCTGTTAGAAAAAGTAAATATTTAATTGGTATGTTCTTCCTAACCGATTTCAACACAAACCCTACAGAAGATACTAAATATATAAATCTGTTGATTATAAATATGTGCCTATATGTAAATCCTGCCCGGTTTAGGTATGAATAATTTTAAAATATTTTAAATTCTTTGTGGGGTTCGCTTTGAAACCCCTGTTTATGAATTTTATGCAATAGAATATTCTTAATCGAACAAATAATTTTAACAAATAATCTTGTGGGAAGTCTGGCATGACGGGGTATATTCGATATTTTTAAAGCAAGTCAATCATTGTTCTCCTACGCGAGGACTCGCAATTAAATTTTCTATCTTGCTTAAAAACACCTTCTCTAATGCATCGACGTAACTGCAAAAATTGTTGTCTGGCATTAACGGGTGAACCGAAAGTTTTGAGACTTTTTCAAAACGAAAATTTTATGCTTTAAAATAACTTTAATTGATTAAAATTTTTCAAGACTAATTAACAAGGCTTAAACTTCTTAAAAATAACCTAAATAACACTCAATGGTCCAAACTCTTCGATTTGACGCAATTTTGCTCGAACTCCTCGCATAAGCCTTTGGCAACATTCAGGATTAATTTCTCTAAGTTTAGTTCGGATCCTGTTCCTTAATTGGTCCCCAGTTTGGGCCTCCCAACCATTCTCGTAAACCTTCTCAGTCAATAATCCCCAAAATGTTTCAATGGGCCTAGCTTGAGGCACGTTTGGCGGATTATGCGCTCGAGGCACAAAAGGTATGTTGTGAGCTTCCAACCATTGTGTTGTGGCTCGGGCGTAATGACTTGAAGCTAAGTCTGGCCAGAAAATTATTTCATCATTTGGGTGATGCAGATTGATGAAGTCAGCCAATTTCGGCAAGCAACGTTCACAGTACATGTTGGCGGTTACTGCTTCTCCTCTCACATGCCCTATGTATGGTCTAGAAACACCTGCCTCTGAAATAG
>JABXWE010027801.1:0-15880 GCA_014611495.1 Limonius californicus
ATATTTCAATTCCTTATTTTGGTGATACATCGGAGAAAATTGCTAAAATTATAATCAAAACAAGTACATTTAAAGTAATTTATAATACATCAAAAACACTTTCAACACCTTATTCAACGCAAAAGATAAAACTAACGATTTATTAAAATCGGTCATATACAAATTAAACTTTTTACAGTTTAATTATGTATACAAAGGTCAAACAATTAGAACTTTTTTATACCAGATACAAATAACACATACGCACATACCAATAAAACGCCCAGAAAAATTTAACTACGCTAAACGAACAGAAGACCAGTAAGAATAAAACAGAACTAAATGTAGCCACATAACATCCGATCAATGAAAGGAGACGAAAAAATAGAAGAACTAGAAGAAGAACTGAAAAAAATAAAATGGAACATAGTCGGTACATCAGAAATTAAGAGGAAGGAAGAAAAGTGTATGGTTCTAACATCAGGAAATGTAATATAATACAAAGGACAAAACGAAGAAGAAAACAACGAAGGCGGGGTAGGATTTATAATACACAAAAAAAAACAGTACCACATATAGTAATATACAAAGGAATATCACACAGAGTGGCGCATATCAAAATGCAGTTGTCAAAACACTGTACGCTAAAGGTCATACAAATTTATGCCCCAAGATCATACAACGATGAAGACATAGAAGCGTTTTACGAAGAAATTATAACAGCAGTAGATGAATACCCATGTAACTACACTATAACAATGAGAGATTTTAACGCTAAAATTGGAAAAACGAGAGAACATCAAGAATATAAAATAGGCAATTTTGGCTTAGGCGAAAGAAATGACAGAGGACAGACGCTCGTAAATTTTCTAGAACAACAGAAATTTTATGCCATGAACACCTTTTTCCAGAAAAAATCCAATAGGAAATGGACCTGGATAAGCCCAAATGGCAACACAAAAACTGAAATTGACTATATACTAACATCTGAAAAAATAATAGTCAAAGATGTGGCAGTACTAAACTCTTTCAATACGGGTAGTGACTACAGATTAGTTAGATCAAAAATCATAATTAATACAAAACTAGAAAGAGCCAAATTTATGAGAAAGACAATAACGCGAAAAGATGGAAATCAACTAAGACTCAAAAGAGATGAATACCAACAAGAACTGAAAAACATCTTAGAAGAAGACATAGAAGATCAAGATGTAGAAGAATTAAATAGCAAAATACAAGCAGCAATGACAGCGGTGGGCTACAAAGTAGCGAAAATGCAGAAAAACAAAGAGGAAAAATGGAGTGAAAACACTAAGAAATTATTTGAAGTGAGGAGAGAACTGCTGAGAAATAACAAGAGAGCTATTATAAACTACATAGAAACAAACAGAACATTAAAGAAATCTATAAAGGAGGACAAAAGAAAACAACTAGAAGAAAATATAGAGAAGGTGATAGAAGAAAATAAGAATATGAAAAGTATCAGAAGAAACCTAGGAAGAAAACAGATGATTGAAATCAAAGACATCAACAACAAACAAATAGTAGATAGAGGAGAAATACTGAAAGAAGTCGAAAGATTCTATAAAGATATATACGAGCAAAAACACGAAACACCAGTAGAAATTATGGAACAATTAAAGATAAGGGTGATGAATGTCAACTCCGAAGATATTCCAGACATAGACGAACAAGAGATAGTGGAGACTTTAAGTGGTATGAAGAATAACAAAACACCGGGAAGAGATGGCATCATAGCTGAGTTAATGAAAGAAGGTGGCGAAATAATTATTAAAGAATTAAAAATCTAATGAATAAGTGTTTACATGAGACAAAAATACCACAGGATTGGAACACAGCATGAACAATATTATTATACAAGAAACGGGATGGTAGTAAACTGGAGAACTAACGACCCATATCACTGTTATCACAAGTATATAAACTGTTAACACGGATAATAACTAACAGGCTAAATAATAAACTTGAGTTTTACCAGTCGGTCGAGCAAGCGGGCTTCCGCAAAGAATTCAGTACGTCAGACCATCTACTCACATTAAGAACACTGATAGAAAAATCAGCCAAGTATAATCTACCGCTGTATTTGGCCTTCGAAGACTATCAAAAAGCCTTTGATAGTATAGAATTATGGGCATTAGAAAAAGCGCTCCAAAACAGCCGCGTAGATTATAGGTATATACAACTTATCTATTCAATATATGAAAATGCAGAGATGATTGTCCAAATACATGACAACACCCAACCCATACCAATCAGAAGGGAAGTAAGACAAGGCAATCCCATTAGCCCAAAACTATTTATAACACACTAGAGGATGTATTTAAGAAACTAGAAGAGAACCAGAAAGGAATAAATATAAACGGGAGACGACTGAAACATTTGAGATACGCAGACGATGTTGTGTTTATGTACGAAAGTTTCGAAGAACTAGAAACGATGATCCAGGAGCTAAAAATAGAATCAGAAAGGATAGGACTAACAATGAACAAAGACAAAACAAAAATAATGACTAACCAAGAAGAAGACAGAAACATGCTATTAGACAACTTCACTCTAGAATTTGCAAGTGAATATATATACCTAGGACAGATGATAAAATGTGGTAAATAAAACCAAACCGCAGAAATAGACAGAAGAATTCGGTTAGCGTGGTCAGCATTTGAAAACATAATAGGATACTAAAAAATAAAAAAATTCCTCTATACTTAAGGAGGAATGTATACAATCAATGCGTACTCCCGGCGCTGACATAAGGTGCTCAGACTTGGACCTTGACGAGAAATATCGTGAATAAGCTGGCAAAAACATAAAGGGCAATGGAAAGGCAGATACTCGGGGTGAAACTATCAGACCGAATTACACACGAAGACATACGACAGAGAACAAAAATAATTGAGGTGATAGAACACACAGCTTCACTGACATGGATATGGGCTGGTCATAACATGAGACAGGCAGACACAAGATGGAATAAGGAAATACAACACTGGAGACCTTGGACGGCAGAAAGAGGAAGAGGACGTCTACTAATACGATGGTCTGATGACTTGAAAAAAGTGGCTGCATTTGGTTGGATGAGACTAACGGCAAATAGAAATAACTGGAGAAAAAAAGGGGAGGCCTATCTCCAATGTTGGATGGAAGGGGGCTAAAGAAGAAGAGAAGAAGATGAAGGAGTTCTCCAAATCAGCTGCACTCCACTTGCCTTTGCTACTTGTATTTTTTATTATATACACAGTTGGCATGTTAATCGTATACAATTACAGAAAAGAACAATATTAATTCTCAATAGTTCACTGGTCCATATATACCGAGCATTGTTGGACCATCTAACCCAAATATACGAGTTAGATGGACCACCTTAGTGTCACCTTGGAAAACTGCAGATCCTATTCTTTTGAGGTTATAATGACATGGGCTTTTATTGGACGATCCAGAAAAGTTTTGCTTGTAAAAATTAATTCCCACTTTGACACACTAACTGTATATTAAAACTGCATTGAAAATTCGATACTACTTACAATTGAAACAAGATGATATCTTACCTATTCAGTAACGCACGTTCACAGAAACAATGCCACTTGCAAATACAGATAGCATCAACTCTGTGGCCAAATTATACCGCCCTCTGACGAATAGAATTAAAACGCAGGTTCATCTAACCCGACAATCCAGCTATACCGGAATTACCCTATATCAAAATAGTAAAGTAAAGTAAAAAGGTTATATTAAGTAACTATCCTTGCTTTCAAATTTACTTTTTTGTTTTTATCATCGTCATTGCCATCAGATAGATCGTCATGACTTTGTGGAAAATCTTCAAGGGGGTTCAAGGTCAAGGTCCAAGTCTTCATGTTCTTAATTTCTAAATCTCTAGAAGTGATTTTACCATGTACCAACATAATTTTTGCTTACTACACAAGTTCGTTTTTGAGCGCTTTCTCTATCACGAGACGCAGCGTCCTTTTCACCTATGCCTGTGTTGTGCACCTGTGTACCACAGACATAGACGACTTACAGTTTAACTTGAGCTCCACAGGAAGTGTAAATACTTCTATTTCAGAGAAACTTTACGACCGTTAAAAATCTGAGGCCCCGTTACAGGGAATTGAACTGCAGGTTTTCAGCATAAAAGTCTAACGCGCTGACATGCAATCGACGACTGCCTCTTTTTGATACAGAGTGTATCTAACCGTGTAGCCAAACTGAAACCACATATCTACATTCAGTGGTATACTTCGTGCTACTTCATTTAAATACACCCTGTATATTCACGATAAATTTTACTGAACTCGATAACTTAATCTTCATATACAGCTATGTTTATAAAATTACGTACTTCCGCCAATGAAAAAAACAGATAAGATCTAAAAAAAGGAATAAAGTAGTCCGATTGTTTGATAATGTAGAGCCCCCAGTGACTTGAAAACTAGCTGTCAGACAATATATTTGCAGTAACTAGTAATTAGTATTTCGTATAATGTAATTGGTATTAAGCTACACAAAAACAATTGTCTTCAGAAGAAATACGGGAGTATATCATAAACAATTCCAAGAAACGTTGAATTGCCGTGTAAAAGGAACCGAGAAGCTTTACAAGTTACAGAGACAATAGTAATTTGCGAAGAAATTTTTATCATCTCTTAAATATTTCAGTTTCTAATTATCTTTAGTTATAGCCAACGCAACGTTATGTTTTTACGTGAGATTATCAATTTGTAAACCCAATTGACCGCTCGCCTATTTCATTGTAGCCAACGCAATGTTATGTTTTTACGTGAGATTATCAATTTGTAAACTCAATTGACCGCTCGCCTCTCCCGGTTTCTTCTTTTTCTGTGGCAATATTCCTCCTTGGGAGTCTGCCGTAACAAGAACAATACATAGAATTATATGGAGTAAGGACTTAACGAAGGAAACAATAAGACATATTTACGATAGTATTGTGCAAAGTATAATAATATTCGCGGGAGAAACGTGGCCAATATCACCTAAACTAAGGGATGAAATAAGAACAATCGACCTCGATTTTGTAAAGAGATGCCTACAAGTTACCAGAGAAGACAAATTAGGAACAGAAAAAATATGACAAGAAGTGGAAATCAGGTTGTCAATTACGAGAAATCTAGAAAATCGTACTTTGAGATGGTATGGGCACTTTGTGAGGATGTCGGAGGAAAGATAGCCGAAAACCATACTTCATGGGAACCCCGAGGAAAAAGAAGGAGAGGGAGACCACCTCTAAAATGGAAGACACATATTAATAAAATAATGGAAGAAAGAGACCTTACATCGGGGGATTGGGAAGATAGAAATTTTTGGAAACTGAAGACGACGAACTCGTACAAGAAAAAATCGAAAAAGAAGAAAAAGAGGAGTCTGCCGTGTATTCTCTCCACAGCTCTCTGTTGTCCCTTTGCTGTAATTCTTTTTCTTCTACCTCTTCACACATATATCTTTCCCACGTCAAAGCTGGTTTCTTTCTCCTGGCTGTCTTTTCCCAACTGTAGTCTTCTTTTATGCCGTCTGTTTGCCTTCATTCTATGCACATGACCATACCACTGCAGGGTTCTATTTTTAGGGTTCTGGTGACTGTTATGGTAAGACCCATTCTATTCCATATTACTTCATTCCTTACTCTATTTTCTCTGGTAAGTGATAAGCTCCTTCTCATGAAGTCCAGTTGTACTACCCTAATTTTGTCTCTACTTCTATTGTTAATGGCTATATTTCCGCACCGTAAATCAATATATTTTCTACTGTACTATGGTATATCATTTTATGGTTTTGGAGTAATGTTGTTTTGAATTTTCAAGAAGATTCTCTTCCTATGCATAAATGTCCTGTTTTGTTCAAATTCATCTTCTGACCTCATTTTCAGTATTCTTCTTTTACTTTCCTTAACATACGTTCCATAACTTCTTGATCTTGCGAATACAATTTGATCGTCCGTATATAACAATTAGTGTAATGTTTCTTCTCCTATTGTAAAACCCATAACTGCACATTTCTTATACCGTTTATCCAGGACCTGCCCAATGTACATATTAAACAGAAGTGGTGATAGAGTACAATCATATTTTGTAATTTCTATTTATTTTGTTAATTTGTTGCCTATCCTTATTTGAGCTTCTATATTTTGGAATATTTGTGTTATTAAGGTAATCAATCTCTCTCCTCCGTTTACCCTTCCCAGTGCATGCCACAATCTATTCCTCGGGGCGCTACTGTACGCCTTCTAGAAATCGATAAACGTCATATATTCTTTCTTTATTTTTTTCAATTGCGTCTTTTACATTGAAGATGTTGTCCAAGCATGATACTCTGTTTGTAAAATCTACTTTGTTCCTCTCTCAATGGTGCCTTGTTGTTTTCTATTTTATTCTTTATCATGCTGTCAAATATTCTTGCAATTGCTGGTTTGATGCTTATTGCCCTATAATTCTTCAATATTGAGTAGATATGTGATGGGCTCTATTCCTTTGATATTCTTGTACCTTCTTCTATCTTGTTAAAAATTCGTGTAATATATTGTGTGATTTTATTTCTTCCGTATTGTCATAGTTTCATTCGAATACTACGAATACTACCTGGTCGTCGTGCTTTATTATGTTTTACTCTTTTCAGTGCACCGCTCACTTCTTGTGAATTGCTCTCTTTTGTAATATTTGGTTATGTTACTATTTGTTTTCCTTGTAAGTATTCTGCTGTATCATCCTGTAGCAGCTCCGATCCTATCCTGTTTAACACCTGTTATATTTTAGACACAATATCCAAATTAGGACACACATTCCTCATAAATTTAAGAATTAAAGTCTGTAATACGTGCGTCCTATCTGTCAATACATACGGAATGGAAATTATATGCCTCACTAAGCATGTTTGATATCTCACTTCGGGACAAAATTAGAAATGAAGAGATTAGAAGAAGAAGGAAGCTCAATGATATAATTGAGGAAGCAGCAAAGTTGAAATAGGGGTGGGCTGGATACGTGGCTAGACAAATCTAAGACAGATGGGCACATAAAACCACGGAAAAGATGGGTAGACATCAGAAATCAGACACGTGGCAGGTAAAAGATGGTTAAAGACTGCGTAAGATAGGGAAAAATGGTAAAGTCTGAGAGAAACCTACGTTCAGGAGTGGACAGATATAGGTTGAAAATGAAGAAGAAGAAGACAATATGAATAGTCGAACCTTTTAGAAGCACTTCCATTATTCTATTTTATGTTGTGTATAATCCTTGTTTTTGCTCGTAATAATGTATATTCTAAGCGAATTTTTTTAACCAACAGACAGACTCTATTGTATTCGGCTGATGTTTGGTATAATTATTTTTGGAAGTCCAATGAAAATTCCCTTAATTTATTGTATTCCCTCGAAAGCACTATCTGCCAATATCATCATGAAGATGGTTGCCTAAATATCATCAGATGAAACTTTTTGACTTCTGACCAAATTTTTATACTCTATTATCTAAATAGGTCTAACAATCAAATACACAGAAAGGTATCCTTAAGAATGCCCTCCACACGGAAACTAGACGAACAGTTCACGATTTTTAGTATGACTTCATTTGCTTTGTTTGATGCACCAATATTTATTGAACTTATCGAGTTAAAACACGTTAACAATAAAGCAAACAACTTTGAATGCTTCAGTTTGTATGCTGAAGGTGTATTTTGTCTGGATTTCCCTGTTTGAATTTCAAACCTGTTGAAATGTGTGATCATCGTAGAAGCCTTTAAAATGCATGCATTTTTCAAATCTGCTCGACGGGTAGAGTAATTATTTTGTAGAGCACCTGCAACCTACAGATAGAATTTGAAATATCTCTCTTTTCAAGAGTTTATTTAATTTTGGAACTGAATACTGTTCATCATTTTACCATCTCAGCATACATACATACAGAACCTGTTTTGAATGCTAAAGTAATATTATAGTTGAAATATGAGTCGATAAAAAGACGATTTAATAGTTTGGTTTGAATAATGTCGAAGTAAAAATATCATGAAGTATCATACGATAAGTGCTAGAATTTTCCGAGAGCATGTCCTTCGGAGTCATAAAGCGATGAGATGAAGGAACATTTTTTCACCGTATCACGCTATAAAAAATTTACTGTCAATATGAGAATCACGCAAGTGAAAGCCATACATCAACCTCATAAAAATCTCGACTGCTTCAATGAAAAACACAAAAAGCTCAAACGCCTATTATTGTTATTATTAAGCCATGACTTATCACATGTAAAAACTATTTTTAATAAAAGCCTGAAACGGCGTCTGGAATACGGAGAGCGAGGAGACACATTTTCCGGCTTCCTTTTCTGTTTTATGGTTAGGGCCGGGGTTGATTAATACGGGAACCATCTGACTCATTAGTCTCTCTGGCGTTAAATGGATTCTTAAACACAAGGGAAGGATTTTAGTGAAAAAATATGAATTCATCGGGTAATTTCAAAAATCTTCGGCAGAGAAAAATCGCGGACAATTTAGTGCTTCAGATTTAATTCCGTAGCGTGTTGGGAATTTGAAATAGAATTTAAACCACACTTATTAGGTTATGCTTTCCGTTATAAAAAGTTTAATGGCAATGGAATTAGATGAAATGTTTTAGTAGAGACTGTTTGTGAATTATCCCTAATAAATAAAGAGAAAGGCGCAATCAGGAAAATTTCGGGGGTTTTAAGGCCTTTTAACTTGTTGTTTATTACACCTGCTGGCTATTAAGATAGAAGGATTACGTACGACTCTCGAGCAAAACACTGATAAAGAAGGAACTTGGAGACCACATACCTATAATATAGTGGGTCGCCCCCTTGAACGAGTTTACCTTTATCTACTCACTGCAAGCAATTTTTCGTTTAGACGTTCTCCTATCCGGCACAACTTTATTGACTTGAGTGCAGTATCTAATCAGTTAAGTAACTAACGTATCCGGTTTAGTGCGATAGTAAAGCGAACTGCAGCTGCAAAGTGGTCGAGAATAGGTTCGATAGCTGTGCTGGCAGTATATACGCGATTTTAAAAGCCAGGAATTGTTTTAGAGCAACGTGCATTGACAGGGGCCTCTCTGTCTGGCAATAAAAACTACATTAACTTTCGCTTTGCCCTTATCAGCACCGCACACCGCGTACTAAAATGTTTCTCCCACCGTTCACGTTCATGAACACACTTTTCGGTTATTTTGAAAGGGAATATTTCTCTAATTTCCCACCGTTGCATGAGGTTTGATATATCACGCAGTAGGTGGAACATAAATCAAAAATTTATCTAGATAACGAGACGGAGTGGCCTAAATGTTGTCTTAGATAAGGCCGACACATATATTTCCCCCTTTCTTTACAAGGTTTTTCTGCCAATTTTCAAACTTCGTTCATTTAACCACCCTAACTTAACCGCTTATTCAGCATGTTGGGTTTAATGTGTTAATCACTCGTTCTGAAGATGGAGGAAGCAGCAAAAACAAGTCTAATTTTCGACTTCATTAAGCTTTACTTGTAGGTTTTTGAATACGCATCGCAAATTACTAAGTAATGCTGTTATAATTTCGGATTTGTTGAAACCGAGGTCTTCAAGCTGAATTTCGCTAGTTTTGTGCGGGATACGAGATCTAGCAAAATTGGAGAAAATTTAAGCATGGCTAATTAAGACTAGCGTGCACGTAATTAATTACATTTTAATGTAAAAGTTATGAGCACTTACCTTTGAACATTACTGCAGTGTACTGTATAATTTTACATGGAGTTTATTGTGTAATTTTCCGCCATTTTAATGAAGTTTCTAAATTAAATTGACACTTCCACTGCAAAAATAAACAGTGCTAGGGATGTTTTCTCTGTGTTGCTTTTTGACAAGATTATTCAAATAACATCTGCAGTTAATTGTTTACTTTGTTTTTGCCGCAAAGCTTATGCATGTATTCTATCCACGTATGGTACTGTTCTTCTATCAAGCATATTTTAATAAACTTGTTTCTTCGTATGTGTGAAATTCAATATAAGCGAATTAAAAGGGAATACGTATTTTTACAGACACTTAAAATTTTTAAATAGTAATAACGTTGTAGGCCTCCTCGAGGAGGCCTACATCCAAAAATGGATTGAAGAAGGCTGAAAGAAGAAGAAGAAGAAGAAGAATAACGTTGTAACACTACGGGTGCCGTGACCGTTTGAAATAGCAATAGAAGTGCCCGTTGTGCTAGCTTACGCGTTATGGAATGGAAGAAACCTGGTTATACCGACCTTTTTATTTAACCCTCGAGTACACTAGCCAAATTTTGTAACACCACAGCACGCGGCGGTCTCACGGACCGCATGTAAAAAAAATGTATAGAATCCTTTTTTTTTGGTACTAATATACAAGATTATATATTATTCGTGTTTAAACAATACTTTGCTGTCATTTTGTTCATAATAATTAGTTGCCAAGTTGGGTTATTTGATAAATTTTACATTTTGAAACCTGTTTTTATTTATTGTAGGAAAATAATGGCTACAGTTGTTAAAATTAAACAAAATATTATTCTACATGTACAGGCCCGGCGTTGTCATCTGGCGTACCACACCTCCTGAATTCTGGTTTTCAAACTTCTTCCAAGACATGACCATGATGCTCGTTCTTTCTGGTAATCGTATACTAAAGCCATATAAAGTTTCTGAAGAAATTCCCTCCGAATTATAGTGGATTCTGGATTATTAGCGCAAACAATAATAAATGAATTTATTGCAGCTACATTCAGTATGCTGTAGAAAATGACCATTGGCCATCTTCGTGTATTTCTAGCGCAATTATATTGCGAACACAGTTCGTCAACTACGTCGACATCTTCCTTTGTATCATTATAATCCTAAATCATCTCTGGCTTCAGACTGACCATCGAAACATTGTCATCGCTATGCATCGTTGAGAGTACAAAACATTTTTCTTTGGTTTTGGTATACAGGACACTAAGGTACATTCTTTTTCAAAACCAAACATGCTAGATCCCACTGGACGACCATTATGTTGTACAATTCTGTGGGCAATTGACGTTTATTCTTTTTGATACTACCGAGCAGTGTAAGCTTATTGGATTTCAAACTTTTAGCAAGATCGAAGCTAGTAAACCAGTTGTCTATGGTTACATTCCGGTTTGATCCGTAGATATGTTGCCACAAACGTTCTACGACGCTTTTTCCACTGTTGTCACTTTTGTATGGGCCATTGGGTTGCTGCCCCACGTAAACCTCCATATTGCTAGTATACCACATTTTAGCATCACACAGTGCAAAAATTTTGATACCGTACTTGTTCGACTTACTTGGTCTGTATTGTCGAAAGCTACATTTGCCTCTAAAGGCTTCCAACTTTTCATCCACGGTGACACATTCAGAATGGCTATAGGCTGCCTTGCAGTTAGTAATAAATAACTCAAAAATGTTACGTATGGGAGCCAATTTGTCAAACTGCTTCCTTTCTTCTCGCGTCCTCATATCATCAAATCTCAAACAACATAATAGGAATTTAAATCTGTTGATGCCCATTGATATACGAAATGCTTCAATACCCGTTCCGTCCATTTTCCATAGATCAGATGTGTTCAGATGATTTGCTCGTCGAACCCCAGCAAGGTACAACAAACCCAACAATGCTTTTATTTCAGATAAATGTGTTGGTTTGGCGGCCCTTTCTCGTGTATAATTGTCTGCAAGAGACCGTATTTTGATATTAGTGCACTCTACAATTATGTTTAAGATTTCGTCACTAAATAGGTAATTCCAAATCTCAAGAGGAGTTTTCAAATGCTTTACTGGAGCTTTTACCCCAGGAAGAACTTTTACAATATTGTGCTGCCTAGTTCTCTTACTAGTAGTACCATAATGTTTCAGAAATTTAGTACCATCCTTTCCAATAAAAGATGGGTAGCGACGAGCGATATTATCATAGGTACTCATCGCCAGAATCATCAGATTCTAATTCTTGTTCTGTATCGCTAGAATCACTTCTTTCCTCGACATGATCTATTTCTCCCTCGCTTTCTTCATCATCAAATTATTCATCGGATTGAACTTCTTCAAAAAGCTGCAGAAGTCGAGCTTGTTCTTTTCGAAGATCGTTGTGATGAGTAACTGCAGGTGTCCTTTACATTCAGGTTAGGTAGTATGATCACAAAGATCGGTGGCAATTATGGCAGTGGGCTTTATGATTACAGAGAACGTTGATAGTTGTGATCAGATATTGTAGGTAATCATTGTGATCAAGTTAGGCATTACGATCGTAGATCGCAAAGGTCGTTGTGATGGGTAACTGCAGATGTCCATTACGTTCAGGTTAGGTAGTATAGGGACCTCGGTGGAGAAGTACGTATACGCGCTGCCACTCGAGGTCACGCGGAATGCGGCCGAGCGGTCGTGGTTTCGAATCCCGGCTGAGGCGTACGTATTTCGCTTAGTTAACTTTAGGGTGCCCGTTGCATGAATGGTTAGTGTGTAAGGGACGTCCGCACCCGCCTGAAGTAATGCGAAAGCGGCTCCGGGGGAGGGGGACGGTAGTGTGTATGAATTAAAAAAAAGGTTAGGTGTATACACAGATCGGTGGTCATTATGGCGGGGGGCTTTATGATTACAGAGCATGGTAATACTTGTAATCAGATATTGTAGGAAATCATTGTGATCAAGTTAGGTGTTACGATCGTAGATCGTAGAGCGTTGGAATTTATGATGACATAGCACGATGATATATGTCATCAGATACTGCAAATAATCATTATGTTCAAGTTAAGGGTTATGATCCCAGATCGCAATGGTAGTTGTAATGAGCAACTGCAGATGGTCATTACGTTCAAACTAGGTATTATGCTCACAAGGATCGGCGGCCAATGTATCGAGAGGCGTTATGATTACAAAGAACGATGATAGTTCTGATCAGATACTGCATATAACCATTATAGATCGCAGATCGCTTTGTGAATACCATTACGTTCAAGTTAAGTGGCATGGTCACAAGGAACAGCTTTCATTACGGCGATGGACGTTATGTTTACAGAGAATGGTAATCGTAATCAGAGATTAAAAGTTGGCATTATGATTAAGTTGAACGCAACGAGCGGTGGCTATTGTTAATATAATGCTATTGGAAATCGTAGACTGTAGGAGAACGTCATATCTGCTGTAAATAATATGATTACACAGAACAGTGTCTATTATTAACGCATTACTAATTGTAAATGGGTACTGTAGGTGAGTGTCATAACCGTGGTAGGTGTTATAAAAACAGAGAAAGGTGGCCGCAATGAACACAGTGGAAGGTATCACCAGAAACTGTAAGTAGAGATTATGATTACATAGGATGGTGACCGTTGTGATTAGAAAGTATATGATCATAAACAACAGGGGCCGTTATCAACACAGTGGTCGTTGTAATTGATAACTGTACATCAGTTTAGGTGTTATAATTCTCCAGAATTCTCACGCCAGTGATCTTAGAGAATGCTAGTATATTAACATTATCTAGGAACAATGTTAGGAAAATTTGCAGTAGACGCTGCAATTATAGCTATCTGCAAAGATATGTTTCTAGCAGGAGGGCATACGAAAGTCTGATTAAGTGATTACGTTTCAGAATAGAATTCAAATAGTTGCAGATTTGGTTGCTCGTTATCTTTTTTAAAAAAGATAATGCGGTGGATTATTTATCCGAGGAAGATGTATTAACAGCATATTTTCAGGTAGGAAAACATTTTCAGTAAAACAAAGTCGATCATATTCCTGTATATTGTAAGTAAGCAGCACAATAGAAGGTGATTAATCTAATATTAAGGCTATTGGAATCCATATCCTCTACACTACATAATGTAAGATATGTATCCTTTCAGCTTATATAAGATTTTAGTTGACACGAAATTCCAATCCTGAGGGACATATGCGACATGTTCTTATGTGTTTGTATGTATCGAACCAAGTTTTTGATGAGAATAAAAAAATTTGATTCGTAGCGAATGTTTGTATTATTGGAATGCAATCCGACCCTACCTTGCATTACTACAAGAACCTTTGTGGAGGAAATGTTTCTAGGTTATAATCTTATTCTAAATTAATAAACTGTAGTTACTCTTACTCCGTTGAATATGTGTTTCATAATATCACAAACTAGCTGCTTATTTCACAAAATACTGAACGCATAACTATATAGTTTTTGTATTAATTTGCATTGTATATTATTTGTATTTTGAACTATTTGCTTTATGAAGTGCTGTAATTTTTTTAATACTGTAGTGGTTAAACTCTATATAGATTTTTAAAGGGTGAAAAGTATTTAGAGAAGAGGCTGTTCTTCATTGACTCATTCATTCTTAAACGGATGTTTGACTTTTTAAAGCCACTATTGTATATTATTTAACTTGTTTGCAACTTTTCCAGAGGAAGCTATTTTAAAATTGGCTTTTAGCTCAACGCTGTGGTAAGAAATAAAAGTTAGAAAAGTGTAAATATTACAATTATTATTTTATCTATTTTTAATCCAGCAATCGCTTCCTGTTCTTTGAAGAGTGATATAGCATATATTATGCAAGAGAGAACTGCAGGTCCTGTAATTTAAAACGTAACTTTGTACGTTGGATCCTGCAGGCAACAAGCATGAAATCTAAAATTCTGAAGTTGGATGTCGTCGGATATTCACTAACTGAATACTAAAATAAAGCGGAAACGAATGTTGGCTAAATGAAGCATATGGGCACTTGCAAAGTTCCTCTTTAATGATGTAGTATCCAAGCGGGTGGATCAGGCGGGCCTACGCAGCCCCCATTAGGTAAGAACCCTTACGATTACGGCGCGACTAGCAGAGATTCTCGTTTAAAAGTTTCTTTAATTATTCCAGCACTCCTGGGTTGGTACTAGGACAACCTTAGCTAAGATTCAATAACCTCTCGACTTTAGCGACTCAACTTGCCCATTTAAAATTTATGTGACAGAAAGGGAGTAGCGAGCGCGACCGGCGAAGTAGCATCGAGCTGGAAAATATGGATACACCAATGCATAAATCCAGGGGGATATTCCCGGACACGACACATACGGACGCGTATCGCATTGCCCCCGGCTCCGTGCTGTTGGCAGATCAAACATCTGCGTAATCAACGTGATAACGGCGGCAATGCGCCCTCACCGGACGTCATAATGGCACTCTGACACCTGAAAAACGTTCGCGACTCTTATCAGGACAACGCTTGGGGCGTCGAGATACGTTATGAGAATAAAGAACCGAGGTGCACGCTATTTGATACGCGACTTGTTCGTTTAGAAAAGGATTTGTTTAGGGCGATATTTCAGGGCGCGGTCGCTTTAAAGCGCCCTGAAAATACACCGTTCGAGCCATCGAGTCTTCGATTTTTATTACATGCTCGTGCTCTCATATGTTTTGTTTATTTTCCCTTTCCCGTGTAACTTAACTTTTTTTGCTGCCGCGTTTATTATTAGCCGATTAAAATCGTCAACCCTTCTGAGCTCTCCGCCTGCCTTTTCCAAAGCACGGATCTACCGCTATTTTAGGAGAAATTTATTTCTGTATTTACAAAAACGAGGGATGTCCGGTTACTAAGCTATATTTGCGAATTAAAGACAGAAATCGAACACACACCAAATAAAAAAGCATAGTGTAAATTAATGTTCAACATAATCCTGACCAGTTTTCAGACACTTCTCTCAGCCACGTACTATAAGATTTTCGTTGCCCTCTTTGAAAAAGTTTTTAAAACAGTTGTGTATTTCTTCTTGAAGCTCGTTGTTGTTATAAGACCTTTTGCCTGCAGATAATGATTAAACGGTCCGCAAAAATCAAAATTAGAAGGAGCCGGATCTGAGCTGTGGCGGATAACCGAGAACCTCCCAATTGCTTTTCTGAA
>JABXWE010027802.1:0-18340 GCA_014611495.1 Limonius californicus
ACTCTAAATAATATTATTATTGTTTTCCATATTTATTTAAAACAGTGCAATATTTTAAAAAATGTATCATGAACAGTTACATATGGGATATAATCCAATATTTCAATAATTTTGGGTTTGTAATTATTATTGAGATTAAAATAACTTAAAGTGCTGAAAATAAAAGTAATAAATTAAAGGAATGTATTTTAATATTTATTTCAAACATTGCTCAAAGTGCTAGAATTACAAGCTACTTTTACAAAATTACTTAATAATTCCATGGAAAGCTAATTAATTAATTTAATGTATTTGTGTAAACATTGCCCTTTTCGTGTACTTTATTTTACATTAGTATATAAAATAGTAGATTTGTGATAAACATAAAAAGTTACATGATAGATAAAATCTAAGCCTTTTGCACATGTTAAATTGAGCTAGTCAACTATTAAAACTAGGATTTCAAGGAAAAAAAATGCAATATTAACTATCACAATAGATGTGCTACTTTTTGGATGAATCTAATTGGTTGGTAGCATCTTTTATAGAAATTGAGGCATAATTATTTTGCGAGGCTAATGAGATTAAGAAAAATTAGTTTAACAGAGGTTTCGAACGGAAAAAAGCGTAGTACCATATGTGCGCGGTTTAGAGACCATCTTAAGAAGAAACGGCTGCAGATGCGATATTAGCAACAGATGTCAGTCGATGAGGGTGCTTGATCAGCCCAGAAAATATACCTTTCATTCACCTGGGCTGTCTCTCTCTATATTATTGTAGTGTCCTCAAAGAAACATTTTAGGGAGACTAACTATTTTTCTAAGAACTAACCGAAGGCGTTGTAAAAGTTACGAAGCTCCCTCTAATGAGGATATACAGAAACTATACCTTAAATGTAATTAACATTGTTTTACAAAATATTTACAAATTGCTGTTTAAATGTACAACATTAAAAAAGGCTTCGGCAATAGAGAAACACAGACGTAAAAATAATTTTCACACGAAAATATGTTCAGTGTAAGTTATTGTTTAGCCCAGGACACTAATTTACGAACTCTTACAAATAATTTTCACATGCTCTATGTTAAACAATAAAACAAATATTTCCTCAAAACCAACAATTAACGTGTGCCATCAAATTTTAAATTCACTCACAAAGAGAAGGTAACATAGTACGTAATTTCAGAGAATTTATTGTTCCGTTTGGGAGTAGAGGAAAATAGTAATTTTGGGAAAAAAATCTTAATTATAGGTTTGAACTTTGAATTTTAACAATAGCAAACTTAAATCAGTTTACTATATTATAATTCCATAATTATTCACTCAAAAGACAAAAAAATTAATTAATTGAGTAAATAACAACAACAAAAGCGTGTTAATTATGATTGAAACTGGAAGCTTTTATGTTTCTTAAATTTGTTACATACCGGTTTCATTCAAAATATTAGTTTTATTGCTAACAGTAGGTTATTGTTTACTGTTCGGTTTCAGATACCTGCTGGGATTGAATTAAACTGGTGAGGCAATCCACCAGGCCACTTCAGCATATAATTGATTTAACTCTTTCATAGAAATATCCTGTAACAATTAACCAATTACCACGTGATTAAACATGTTAGGCGCTTATTTGGAAAAATACAATAAAAAAATAATCGGAAAAAGTCCAGGAAAAAACCCACGGAACAAACCCAGGGGAAAAAAATTATTTTTTTTTTGATTCTTTCCTCTAGATTTTTATTCTATAATTTTTTCCTGGATATTTTTTCAACAGATTTTATTACCCGTAAAAAATAGCAGTTTCGGGGAGAAAATAAAAAAATTCACAACAAATGTCTGCTTCAAATTTTGAAATGCAGAAAATGGTTGATCTGCTCTTTTATAACTATAGACCAACTCGGCTATAACAAATTCTAATAGACAGATGTATGTTGGTTATATCAGTTAAACATAATATTCGGAAACTTTACAAACCTTACTGATTGTTTACTTGAATTATAATTATTAATAGATGATTGTTATGTATGTATGTATTGTCATGAAATGTAGCCAGTGACCTCTGAAGCATATGATGAGGCAAAGGGGGCTTTACCTCCCTCCTAAACGAACAATAGTCTTCCTGCTTTTTACCGAAAATATAAAAAATATCCCTAATTAAAAGTCTTCAATAAATTCCTACAAACATTTTCGAACGCAGAAAAATAAATGTGTTGCATGCAACTACAGACCAACTGGTCTATAACAAGATCTAATGGTCCGCAAATACATGTTTGTTATATCCATATCCACAAATAAGGGCATATACACGGGGGGGGGGGGGATTCCCCCCTTCTAAGGTGGAAAAATTTTAAAATATAACAAAAAATATAAACAATTGTCTGAAAAATTGATTAAGGTTGCTAGGTTGCTTGTTAGTAGCGACCGCGGTGGTCTAGTTGCGAGAACGCATTGCCCACTCGAGGTCACAGTAAATGCAGTCGCTCCGTTGGGGCGATCGAATCCCGACTGCATGTTGCATGAATGTTTAGTATGTAAGGGACGCCCGCACCCCCCCGAAGTAATGCGAAAGCGGTTCCGGGGGGGGGGGGGGGGGGACGGTAGTATGAATGAGTGAGAAAAAAAAGGTTGCTTGTTGGTATGGGAACATTTAGAAAGAAAATAATTATGAAATAGAGATCCTCGCGCCATTTGTTAAAAGTCATAAGAACTACAACCTCTGTGTATAATACACGTACAGGTTGTAGTTCTTATGACTTCTCACAGATGGATGTATAGTTAGCTCGTGGCAACAAGAAGCTTTTTGGAATAATCTCGTCTCATTCCACGGCGCATCAACAACGAGAATATTTCAGAAGATATTTATCTCGTACATATACAAAAGCGCACGCATTTCGGTTAGAGTCAGTGCAGTTAAGTTACATTCACACAAGGGTCACAAGTGTGTACAATTTTTACGACATTAAATTTTGTTGTTTCGTGACATCTACTTTATTACAAAATATACAAAAATTGATATTAGAAAGTTTTTTTGGTAAGAATGGTAAGTATTGACGTTTATTTGGGTATCTATAACGTTTGCATGTGTTATACCGCGTTTACACCAACGTTTAGTAAAAGTTACATTTTATATTTTGCAGTGAATTTACAACGAATGACAATTACCAGCACCAGCAGCAGCAGCGATGAGGGCAAGGAAGTACAACCACCCTCTGCTTCAGACACTGCAACTACGAAGCCTTCTTCTATGGTTCAAACCACGGTGCCAGACAGTGAAAGTAAAACTGAAGAGACGGATATCATGAAGATGATACTGGAAATATCGTCGGCCTGGCGACCACTATGCTGGTTGATAACAAAAAACATCTTCTGGAGAATGGCTGAGTACCTTCCAAGAACTACGATTTTGTGGCAGATGCCAAACACCTTAAGAGGAAATGCTAAGCATTCATCGCCAGTGGGATTTCGCAAACAAGGAACAATTAGTGGAAGCTGTAGTTAGAAAATTTGCAACGAATCCTCGCAAACTACCGTTCAAAAATTAATTTTATTAATAAATAGTGTTTTTCTTTTGTAATTGTGTATTACCTATTACATGCCCCCCCTATAGAAGAAGTTAGACTCAGAAAGCTGCCCCCTTCCGTTTTGAGTTGGATGCGTTCTTCGCGGAAACCTTACAAACCTTACTTATCCTTTACTTGAATTATAATTCATAAAAAGATACTTTTCATTTATTATTATGAAATGTAATCAACGGCCTCTGGAGAAGATGATTTAGCAAAGGGGGCTGTACCTCCCCCCTAAACGAAAGATAGCCTCCCTACTTTATGACTGAAAATAAATAATAATGTCTATAATTAGAAGTCTTCAATTACTCCGCAGAAAAATTTGGAACACAGACAAATGGTAGTTCTGAATTAAATAACTATCATCAATTCGTCTTTAGCAAGAACTAATGGACTGTAAATATATGTATGTCTTACAAGCCTTATTTGTCTATTACTTGAATTATAATTCATTACAGATTTTATATATTAAAATAAAGTATAATCGACGGTCTCTGAAGAAGGTGGAGCGAGGGGGACTTTGGCTCCCTTCAAAACGAAACATAGAGGGGGACTAACCCTCCTACTTTTTGAAAGTAAATAAAAAAGATACTTAATAGTCGTCAATGAATGCCCATAGACACTTTGGAGCGCGGAAAATGTGTGTATTGCATTTAATAACCATAGACCAACTCGTCTATAGCGAGACCTAATAGACTGCAAACATATGTTCGATATATTCGTTAGAGGTAATATCCAAAAATCTTACAAACGTATTTGCAGTATAAATACTGATTGCTTATTTAAAGTACAATCTTTAATCTTTCATGCAAACTTTATAAGAGCTACACAAAATAGAAACATTTGAAATTTTACTCGTTGCTACCAAGCTGAACAATGCTATAAGCGGGAAATACAATACAGTGAACAATGCAAATCTTAATATTTACATCATACACAATCATTATATACGTTGTTTACTGTATTACATTACTCGTTTACAGCGATCGTTCGTAGCGGAAAAAGCGAACAAAATTAAAACGGTTCTGTCATTTCCAAGTTATAATACTTTTAAGTATATTTATCTTAAATCAAAATACCTTTAAACATCTGTTAGAAGTAAAATGAGAGACTAGTTTCTGGAATTTCTCTAGTTAAGTATCTCAGTGTATGTCGGTGATTTACCACTATAACGTTAAACGACAATGCACTTTAGATAATCCCTTAATTTATCGCATTTTTCTGGAAATAAACTATTGACGTGTGTTTCTAAATAATTCTTTAGTAGTGACGAAATATTTAGGTCTATAACATGTTTTTAGGCATAATCGCAGAGATTTAAGAGTTACATCAATCAAACAACATACCTACAACTAATTGTATAAAGAGCAACGAAATACTATACTGGATGTGTATGTAATTGTTTTGTTTTTATAGCCGATAATATCCGTTTAAGGGCCCTCTAACAAGTTTTTTCAGTTTAAAAATGTATACCTGCTGGTAATAAACATGTCATTTTAAGATTTTATATTGTAAATTATTTTACCGAATATTACGTTTAAAGAATGAAACAAGCAAATAATGTCATAAGTGGTGTTATAACCGAGTTGAACTGTATATACTTTATGTCTCTTGTTTGGCTATTTAAAATGATTTCCAACATTTACGTAAGACCGAACCTCAAACCTATCCTATAGAAAAGTGGAGGGTTTTTTAATACCACTGCTGTTTCGTAGAACGCGTAAGCCTTGGCAATTACATTGATTTACTGACCGAAAGGGTGTAATCAATTTTTTATCGGCTAAACCATTAGGTGGATAGTATTTGTCGGACAGTGAAAATGAGATTGCTGAACACTTTCCTGTTAATTAATACATTGGCCACGGTGCGGTTATTATCAAATACATATAACGGCACCAAAACGCCAAGCGTGGGGAGTTCTAGACCATAAATTTCCCACTGTCTGCAATCAATGCGTTGTTTTATAAATATGTAAATTGTAAAATACAAAGTATTTTTTTAAGCTAATAAATGCATGTTAACGTAAGCATTTCTGAACGAAATGGTTATTACTGTGTTACTGAATTTTACTTTGGGATGGAAAAAAGCTGGTGCCCCTACACTCAAACTTATTCTAAAGGCACTGAATATAACCTAACCCAACAAATACGTGTTAATTTAATTTTATTATTATTATTATTATTATTAATTTATTAGGGAAGCCTGTACCAACTTGTTATTTCTTATTGCTTTGTTATTGACAAAGAAAGTTAAAAAAATGGTTTTCAATTTAATAACGATGTTGGTTGAAGATGAACAAAGAAAGGCCTTAATCGAAAAGCAATTTGTATAATTTAGGTCAGACTTCTAATTTTTTCTAATAAAACGGTAACGTGCACACACAAGACATTAAAAGCTTTGGAACACATTAATTAACTTAAAGACTGTAGCAAATAATATTAATTGTTATTATTACTATTAACTTAATCATAATTGAATTTATACGGTACTAAATTCCTGACACGCATATATGTAATAAACCGATATGTTTTTAAACATGTAAATTAGAATTTTACTATGAGAAAATTAATATCTTGTACTATACTAGAATCTTAGGGGAGCAACAGTATTTTGTGATAAAAATCTGGGAAAAGAAGTCATCAATATTGTACTTTTCAAACATTCCAATGCGAATTTGACTAGGCAACCCTTGACACAATATCATCGATGTATAATAATTACAAGATTGTTATTGTTTGTACATTGTAATTAGAGGCAATTCAACAATCAATAATTATATTTTGTATTAGGCGATCAGAAGTTCTAAAACCTATAATCATAAAATTCTAGACTATTAATTATAATTCATTACATCTACTGGTCAGTTATTTGATGTGATCATAATTTCATAACGGGGTCGTTCACTAGTATAGAGCTTATATGATTTACAAATATAAAATTTATTTGATAGAGGGTATTAATTTTATGATAACAAATTTATACTTTTGCTCCATTTCAAAAGATATGGTATATGGTTAATTGCATATCTGATTGGTATTTAAAAACAGCTTGAAGGCGTGAAATCCCAAATGTCATCGCTATTCGGACAGCGTTGCAATACGGATGAGTATTGACTTTTTAATTTATTCCAAATAATTTTTAATTTTGTATATATCTAACATTTTTGCATAAAAAAAATTATATAATTTTGGTAATTTCAGTTCTGTTCCTCAAATGATATGAGGTTATGTATAAGCTTTGTCGACTAATTTTTTGATTAGTCTGTAGTGACGTACTTTGGTACGTGCTAAGTTTGTTAATTCAGTAATTTAAAAATATGTAATTGCTAACATATGCTGAAAATACACTGTTATTGTTACTACCAAGCTTTGTAATAATTTAAAAATGGTGGACGAACCCATTGCGATATCAGTCGTAAGGATGCCGCCATAGCAACCATATTATGTTCTTTTTACACAGAAAGTGTTATTTTATTCTTTTAAGTATTATGAAATATTGTATTTTTGGAGCTTTGCTTAATTAATTTTATATATAATAAAATAATTATCATATTAAGCTTGTTATTGGTTACCGTAAGGATTTCTAGTCAGATGATATAAACTGTTTTTCATTTAAAACGACAGTTGTAAAAATAGTAAACATCTGATTAATATTTCCTTAAAACAAGAATAATTAAAATACTTTATTTTAACGTTGTGAAATGTTTGCTTAGTATAGGCAACCCATCATACTCCATACTAGGATCAACGCGTTTTAATTTCCGAAGGCTGCCTTTGATAAAGAATAATAATCTGTGTAGTAAATAAATAATATATAAATATAAAAAAACATTAAGTGGATTCACTGGCAGGGGCTTACAAAATTAATTAAATAACAAAAGGTTTTGGTTTGTAAGCTAAGACTTCGATATTACATACATTATATTTAAAAACACATAGAAAGAGAGAAGTTTTTAGATTTTCCTTATATTTTTGCTTTTGTATTTTGTATTTGTATAAGTTTTTCAAATATTATACTACATAGTGTATATATACCAACTAAATGTTTAAAATTCGAACTTTTTACAATTATAATAACATTGTCATACTAAAATCAAGAGAACAACCTGACTGCTTTTCATAATTATATAGAGTATTGACTCCTTTCCTTCAGAAGATAAAGAAATTAATAATTGGGCTTGTCGAAGCAGAAGAATATAAATCTGAGAATGTTTCATTTCCAACGAAGAACCAAAGCTCAACCAAATTCTAATAACAATACTCCAGAGATATAAACTTTATTATTACTATATTAGGCCATCGATATTTAAACTTGCTGTATCGTCCTTACTAGACATTTGAGCACATAAGTTTACTTTACTATTATTTTAAGGAAACAGTTTAATTGTTTTGACCATTCTTTTTCTCAATAACACTTATTTATATATTTTAAAAGGCTTCACAAAGGTATCTTGTTCCTCCAAAATAAAATATCTAAAAGTGTCTCCAAAATTGCAATATATTTTGAAAAATGCTTAAATATTTGATGCCCTATGGCCTATAGGAAACAAATTTGGTGGAGATCTATAACCAAAGACAAGAATTATTAGTGGACTATATCTCTAAAATTTTAAAGTCAAAGTTAATCATAAAAATAGCATAAACTATAGTTCCATTTGAGAAGGTTGTAAATGTTCATATTAAGTTTTTTATTGTATTGAACTCGCAGTCAACCTTTAAGTGTTACAATGTACAATACACTCCGTACAATTTGTAGACAAGTACATACTACGTGGGAGAAACCAATGTGTCCGCGGGATTATCTACATCTCCCCTAAAAACATTTTTAAGTAGACGCAATTAACCTTTTAACATGATATTTTTTATTGGTAATCCTATTCTTTGCCCATTTTTGGAAAGGTTTGGCAAATTTGGATGAAATTGGAAAATCATGTCATTTGTGTGAAAACTAAATGAGGTTACTTTATTATCTGTATTACATAATGTTTTCATAGTTTATGGGAAAAAATAAAAAGTTTATTTAGTTAGAATATTGTGCTATATTAAAAAATAATGTACTGTAGAATATGGTAGACTTATTCCTAATCAAAAAATATTATGCATTTATATATTTATATTATTAACAGCGTATACAGAGCTCCTTATATTAGGCTTACAGAAAATTGCGAAACAATGAACACATTCCATATATTCAGCTTCAAGGAGTACAATCCACTCCTAGCATCCTAATTTATGGGCGGAATAAAATTGCGAAATATGGGATAACGAACAGCGATGTGCGTTCACAAGCGAATCAGAAAATAATGAAAATGATGGTTTCTGTAATTGGATTTGTGGAAAACATCTGAAAATTTTAAACATATTAATTAACTCATAAAAATATTGTCTGACACTTACAGTTTGATAATGAAATTTAATAGAAAAATCAAAAATGAGAAATAAAGCTGAAGTTTTAGATTTATCCTAATGTTTAGTACCTAATCAATATGAAAATAAAAGCTTCCTCATTGTTAGAAAAATATAAGCGTACTTCTGGTACTTCTATAAACTACCAGCCACCACCTGATAATTATAAAGATACCTATTTAATATAAAAATGCTTCTAAAACTTACCTAATCAATTAAAAAATGATATAAATATTTTAGTTTTATTTTGTCGCTATTGTAACGGTTACAATAGTTTGGTGCGTCTGTAGATGGGGTTTTGTCAAACACCTATCAGTTATCAATTCAAAATAGGGTTACCAACCTTACCTCTTAGTAGACTTATGAATGAAATTAAAAAGGAAGAAACAAATAATTTAGGAAGTATTTTAATGTTATCATAACACTTGTTCAGTATTAAAATAGACTCATAAAATAAAATGTAATAGATATGTATGAATCTACAATATTTGCAAGAAGAATACAAAAGCCTCAGATGAGAAGAATGTGCAAGGTATGCGCAGCTGTGTCTGAAAATTCCATTTGTTAGCAGGAACACAGAATCGTAAAAGAAGCATTAGTTGAGTGTAGCCAAGTAGAATTACAGAAAGCTCTATATACATATTTATATAGTTGAGCATACACTCGCAGATGGCGCCACAAATCAATCACGTTAAAAATTTCTTAAAAGCGATATACCTACTTTTTATGGACTTCGTACGGGATCACATTTGGAGTAATACATTTTTTATCACCATTTACGTCTATATAATTATTACGTAAGAGGGTTTGGCTGTTGACGCTTGCTTTGTGAAAATATACATTGTATAACACATTAGGATGGTAATCATCTATGTAATTCACATGCATGTAGAAGTTTTTTTTGAGGTCATATAGGTTTAGACCGATTAGCCTAGTTCGCTAATTAGGGGCAGAAACATAAAAAAAGGAGAATACGAAGATGAAGGCTAGTTTCATTAATGATAAAGGGCGCTCTGTAAAATTTACGGACTGATTCGTAGGCTTTAATTTGGACAGAGTAAGCCTTTGGCATGGAGTTAATAGTTTTCATAAGTAGAAGCAATCTTCTTACATCTTACCTGATTTGGTCTTTGGATTAATGCTAGGGCCTCTAAATATCTGTATTTGTAAGCAGGCACTACTCATCCAGTAAGTCAGTGGTGTCTCACATTATTCTTCCGGGAAGCAAGCCTCGGGCTTCTGAAATCGGAAATCAGTACTCCTAAGCATCATCGATCACACGATCACGCTCCACCGGATCCGTCTTTGCCCAACTGTGACAGCCAACCAGAACTCCGTCGTTCTGCCCGACTGGCTCAAAGAGGTTTAAATACCTCCGCTTCCCGGATTTGAGTTCAGTGTTCAATTCACTCTGAAGATGCAAGTTGTAATGTCTTGCGAAACGTTAGTTTGTATGGGTTCACAAACAGCTAACAGGCATAAGCCGATTAGGTATTATTGTCCTGGCAAACAAAATACATCAAGATCAAATCCTTGTCCGTCCCAAGGTTTGATTAATATAAGCACACGGCCCTGTTTCGGCAGGCAGGGCCTACGAACAAATATGGCTCAAACTTCTAGAACAAATGCTTGTAAAGGCAGACAAGCTACAGGTCGGCCATAGCTGATAATGCTGGGTGTAGTTCCCAAATGACGACGCGGTCTAAGCCGAAAGAAAATTGTAATACTGACAGTTTGTTGACGATTCTAGAGTAGGAAACAGATTCTTGAAAACTAAATGAATCATAGATTTTGGATTAGGAAATCAATTTTCAATTCTTAGAATCGAAAATACATCTTGGATTTTAGAATTGGAATTTAATTCTCAATTCTAGAATCGGAATTCGATCCCCGATTCTAGAATCAGATTTCGATTTTAGAATCGGATTTCGCTTCTCGATTCTAGAATCGGATTTCAATTCTCGGTTCTAGAATCGGATTTCGATTCTAGAATCGAAAATCGGTTTTAACGACGCTGCAGAACCGATTCCGAGTCTAGAATCGTAGATCTTAACTTACTCGAATGTTGCAATATTAGTTGCATACTCTATAGGATTTTGCGACATTACATCTGAATAACGTGATTGTACCTATGCATGCCTTGTTTTCGTTCTCGCTCGTTCGGACGACTTTCAAGCAGGGTTGTTCAATAATTTTGTTGTTATTTTATTAAGAGAAAACAAACAATTCTTAATTTTAGAATTGGGAAACTATTCTAGATTCTAGAACCGAAAAACGATTTTTGATTCTAGAATCGAGAATCGAAATCCAATTCTAGAATCGAGAATCGAAATTCGATTCTAGAGTCGAGTATCGAAATCCGATTCTAGAATCGAAATCCAATTCTAGAATCGAGAATCGAAATCCGATTCTAGAATGAGAATCGAAATCCGATTCTAGAATCGAGAATCGAAATCCGATACCAGAATCGAGAATCGAAATCCGATTCTAGAATCGAGAACCGATTCTTGTGGAATCGATTCTTTTCTGAATCGAGAATCCATTCTTCAAACTTTCCGATTCTTGACAGCACTAGCAACAGCAAACAATCCAGATGTAGCAGGCGAATCGCTTTACTGAAGATGAAGAAGAAGAATTATGTTAAACGATTACAGGGGGACAGTTTATAATACCAAATGGTCTTAAATTTTATGTTTTATGTTGACTGGCTCAAAGAGGTTTAAATACCTCCGCTTCCCAGATTTGAGTTCAGTGTTCTATTCACTCTGAATATGCAAGCTGCAATGTCTTGCGAAACGTTAGTTTGTATGGGTTCACAAACAGCTAACAGGCATAAGCCGATTAAGTATTATTGTCCTGGTAAATGAAATACATCAAGATCAAATCCTTGTCCGCCCCAAGGTTTGAATAATATAAGCACACGGCCCTGTTTAGGCAGGCAAGGCCTACAAACAAATATTGCTCAAACTTGTAGAGCAAATGCTTGTAAAGGCAGCCAAGCTACAGGTCGGGCCTTACCTGATAATGCTGGGCGTAGTTCCCAAATGACGACGCGGTCTAAGCCGGAAGTAAATTGTAATATTGACAAATTTCTAGTTGTAACATCGTCGAAATTATTTGTAAAATTATTTTTTGATTTCCTGTCATCTTTTAAATTTTGCAATTGAACAAAACACTTTGTATAAATTGGAGACTGGATACGAAAGAAAACACGTGTCTGAGCCACTGAAAAGGCAATATTATCATCTATATTGCTCCCTCCTTCGATACTCCTAACAATTTTGTATGGAAGTGATCTAAGCTCATTTGATACAAATTTAAACGATTAGGAGAAAGAAATATCTAACAACCCCTGTTCGTCAATGATCTGTAGGTAAATATTCAAAAATTCCTAGGAGCTATTGAAAATACTATGAACAGAAAATTCTCTGTGCGGATTCGCCGTTTGCAACTTCCCAACTAACTATTTTTGAAATAGATAAAACACTCTCTATAAACCGGAAATTAAATGATTAGGAATACATATCAAGTTCTTTAGATATTTCTTTAAAATATTGAGAAAAGGAATACGTGGCAATTTCATACTTTGCAGTTGTGCAAATGGATAAACTACAATGTATAAATTGGAGGTTATGTGGGGATGAAAACATGTGGTTAAGCCATGGAAGAAAGGCTGTTATTAGGTACCTCAATTGTCACCCAGACTGGTCCATTTTCTAACGAAGCGATCTACGATGTTGATTAGCATCTTTAGACACAAATTTAAGAGTTGGAGAAGCGTACTACATGGCAATTCCAAAATTTCATATTTTGACGTTTTGCAAATGATAAACTACCGTGTATAAATAAACTGGAGGTTATGTGTGGATGAAGGCATGCCTTTGTGTCAATACCGAAAGAGTGTTCCTACGTTATTGTCAACCAGGCCAGGCCATTTTGTAAAGAAACAATCTAATCTGCCGGTAAGCTTTTTTCGATACGAATTTAGGAGACTGGGAAAGCGTACTACGTGGCAATTCCAGAAACTTATATTTTGACGTTATGCAAATGGATAAAATATTCTGTATAAATTGGAGATTATATGTGAATAAAAGCATGTGTTTAAGCCATGAATGAAAGGGCATCCTTATTTCTATTACCGCCCAGGTCGGGAGATTTTGTATCGAAACGAGCTAAACTGCTGACAAGGTTCTTAGAATTTAAATGATTGAGAAATATGTGGCAATTTTAGAATTTCACACGTTGAAGTTTTGTAAATGAATAAACAACACTGTATGAAATGGAGATTATTTGTGGATGAAAACAAGTGTTTAAGCGATGGATGAAATGGTGTTTCTATTTCTAATGTCACCCAGGCCGGACCATTTTGTATCAAAGCGATCTAAGTTGATGATAAGCGTTTATTAGATAGAATGAATTGTATTGAAATACGTTTATTCACAAAACTTAAAATATTACATTTCATTTATATTAATAATTAATTATATCCTGTGTGGATGGGTCATTATAGGATTTGGTCCTCGTCAACGCTGGGCTTGCTTCCTTCCTTCTTGTTGGTTCTTGCTTCTGCTCCTGGGCGTGTGATTTGGGTTCTTGCTTCTCCAGTTTCTGCTTTGGGATGGTATCTGTAAATTAATAAGAGGAGGTGGAGTATGGGCTATGAGTTTTAACAATGCTCATCGCATTGTGGGAGGTATATTTTCAACAAGGTCAAGGAAGTCGTCTGGGAGATCTAGATACAAACTTGATAAGAGGGCTGTGAGGGGGGGTTCTTCAGTATCCTGCGGGGTTTTCTGGGGATTCGGTTGTGGTGTCTGGAAGAAATTCGGAGGGTTGCTTGGGCTATGGGGTTATTGCCGTTGAGGGTGCGGGTGATGTAAGATTTTTGAAATTTTTGGATGCGGCGGCAGATGGGGGTGATGCCTAGGTTTTCGTGAATTAGTATGCTGGGGTATCGGAAGTCTAATCGGAAAATTAGACGGAAAATCTTTCGTTCGCATTGGCGGATTTGTTGTAGGGCACGAGGTGGGAGGGAGGCGTAGATGGGGGCACGGTATTCGATTATGAGGCGGATGAAAGTGTTGTAAGTATGGTGGAGAGTGCAAGAATTGCAACCTTGAAAGCGTCCTTGTATACGACGGAGCAAGTTGGAGCGGTTGCGAACTTTTTTGAGGTTTCTCGGAGGTCTGGTAATAGAGAGCAGGTTTGAGAAAATGTGATTCCAAGATATTTAGCTTGATTTGAGAGGGGAATTGGCTGGTTATTGATTGAAAGATTGATGAGGTAGGGGTCGAAACGTGCATTCCTGCACATGTTGGGGTGCCTAAGAAGAATAGAATTGGATTTGTCGGCATTTAGTTTTATCCGCCACTTGCAGGTCCAAGTGTGGATTCTGTTGAGGGCTGTTTGGATTTCTCGGGAGGCTAATTCAGAAGTGCATTGGGAGGACCAGATGGCGGTGTCGTCGGCTAAACGCCTGGTTCTGGTTCTGGCTGAATCTGAGACTGGGATGTCGTGGGAGTAAATGATGTAGAGTAGGGGGGACAGAACTGCTCCTTGGGGGACGCCCAAGTGGAGGTGAACAGGGAAAGAAAATGAGTTTTGGACTTTAACTCTGCAGGAGCGGTTGTTGAGAAATGAATCCATTAGTTTGATGAAGGGGGGATTGAGATTTAGAGCGATAAGTTTGTGGATAAGACCGTCGTGCCACACTTTATCAAATGCACGCTCTATGTGCAGAAAGGCGGCGGGCGTGCACCGGTTCAGGTTGGAATTTTTAGTCGAGTCAGTGTGAAATTCTAAGATGGGGTTTGTAGTGGATCGGTGGGGTCGGAAACCAAATTGTTCGGGTGGGGAGGAGGTTGTTAGATTCTAGGGTTTCTCTGAGACGGGAGACCATTATCCGTTCCAGGATTTTGCCCACGATGTTGAGAAGAGAAATGGGTCTGTAAGAAGTGAGATTTTTGGGGTCATTGCTGGGTTTGTGAATCATGATTGTGGAGGCGTTTTTCCATGAAATGGGGAAGCACGACGCCACGGCGTCGGTGGCCGAATCGGGAAGATTTTTAAGAAATAAGGGTTTTTATATTATCCCCTCCACTGTCAATCTCATTGGACGTTCTTGATGCTACTAACTGCTAAAACGCTATTGACATGTGACACTACTCCAAATTTATCTTTAGTAGAAAAAATACCAGTTATACTTAAAATTGTATTTCTTTTAACAACTTTGAAGGAACTGTATAGCACGGTAACATAAAATTAAGAATACAACAAAAATTTGATATTTTTTTTTTATAATAAGTTTATTAGCAATCAAAATTTACATTCTATGGGCTAATCTGATGACTTAATACATGATTACATATATAAAATTATACATACAATCAATCAATTGGCATGTTGAGGATTGCGCCCAGTGGCGGTGCCTCTGTTTCCTTATTTGAGGTCTATGGGCCAGGAACGTTTCAGTCTTCTATTTTCATCATTGGTTGAGAGTGGTTCCAACAAGGGATTATTGTGTGATTGCAGTCTTTCATAATGTTTGCTACTTCTCTCGTGAATGACATCTTGTATGTACGGTACTTTGAGATCAGTATGAATAGTGAGGTTAGATACGTACCACGGTGCATCAACAATCATTCTGAGAATTTTTGCTTGGCATCGTTGGATGATAGCTGTATTGGACTTACTGGCGCAGCCCCAAAGCTCGATTCCGTAAGTCCATATGGGTTTGATTATTGTTTTATAGATTAACACCTGGAGTCTCGAGTGAGCCACGACGGAGTGCAGTCGAGTTTAACGTATTATTTCCGTGTTATAGTGAGTTAATCAAACATTTAGTGTATAATATTCAGTATTAATCAACACCAATAAAGTGCCTTACCAATTTTGGATAACGAAACCGCTAAGCTATCGCGCGCCGCAGGCGCTGCGATAACTACAATCACCCAATATTTCGTTTATTAGGGACATATCTGCCGAGCTATTGAACAGCAAACCTGGTAAAAACAGAAACAAGGTAACAAAACACAATTTAACATTTAACAATGATACAATTATGGTCGATAAAAATAACGCAGAAAATATGATAGTGGACGACATCAATTCTGTTCATGTAGAACCCAATGTAATAGTAGTTAATCACGGCGTACAATCACAACCTTCACCATCAATCAAGTCAAATTCTCAAGCTACTAAGCACCCACTAAGCTCCCCGGATACTGATGGGAGTAATAAAAAGTTTCTGCTAGATAATTCAAAATTGTTATCGCAAAACAGGTATTATCTGCCAGACCCAACCAACTTAGAACCTAATAACACAACAGTTGAGAATATCCCGGATAATCGAAACCAAATTAAAATTCCCCCAATTTATTTACACAATGCTACTGATTACCAACGTGTCATAGCTGACATAAAACAAACCGTTAAAGAAGAGTTTTCGACAAATTATAGAGGCACCTTTCTTAGGGTCAATGTTACTAACATTAATGATTACAGAAATCTAACAAAATTTTATACTGAACATCAAATCAAATTTCATACATTCAAAAATCCAGATGATAATAAAATAGAAGTAATCATTCGCAATTTACCAACATCAATAAGCGAAGCCGAAATTCAAGAGGAACTACAGGATAAAAAATTTCAAGTAATCAAAGTAACGAGAATGCGAAACAAAGATAAAAAACCTCTGCCCTTGGCAGTAATTCAACTTCCAAAAAATGGAAACGTTCCAGACATCTTTAATGTTACCAAGCTTTGTTACTGCATGGTTACAGTGGAGCCCAGACATAAATCAAACAAAATTCCCCAGTGCTACCGATGCCAAAGATTCGGGCACACCAAGAATTATTGCCAGTTAGATCCAAGATGCGTCAAATGCATAGGAAACCACCTCTATAGCGATTGTCCGAAACAAGCAGGACAAAAACCCCAATGTGTAAATTGTGGTGAAAACCATCCCGCTAATTACAGGGGATGTTCGTACCTAACCAAAACTCTACAGAATCTAAATCAACAGCCAAAGACTCCTAAAAGTATTTCACAAATGAGGACGGAAAACCCACAACCCAAACAATCTAATAAGGGTTGGCCTATTAAGACTAACTTACATGAATCAACTGAAAATGACAACAATATCTCAGACTCTACAAATAAAACTCTTAATACTTTTGCTCAAACAATAGTTAACCTCATCGCTCCATATTGGAACACAATCAAAAACTTCCTCATGTCAATAATTTCTAATCTGTTTAACAATGAACCTAAATAATTCACGAATAATAAATAATTTAACAATAGCTAATTTTAATGCTAACGGGTTAAAACAACACAGGTCTCAGTTTATTGAATTCCTCTGTCGGCATAAAATTGACGTTGCATGTGTGAGCGAAACGCATCTTCTCAAAAACACCACATTCACTATCCCTGGATACAATATAACTAGAACAGACAGGGAAACCACCAAAGCCTCCGGGGGAGTGGCCATAATTAGCAAAAAGGGCACTCATATTACACCAATTCCATTACCACATACCCTAAGCCTAGAAGTAGTTGGAGTAAAAATCATCTTGGAAGATCAAACGATACTCAATCTAATTTGTGCCTATAAACAACCAAATAAAAATTTAAATCAACAAGACTTACGAAATATCTTCACAACCAATGAACCAACTATCATGGTCGGCGATCTTAATTGTAAGCACACTTCATGGGGATGCAGAGTGAATAACCCCAATGGCTCAAAGCTACTCACCTACTCTACTGAAAATTCTGTTTTAATAATTGCTCCTTCGGAACCCACATACATGCCCTTCCGTACAGATCATCAGCCGGACATTCTTGATATAATGCTATGCAAAAACTTCTCAAGGCCAGTACATCAGTTGGTAATTGCGGAAATGGACTCGGACCATTTCCCTGTATTAATCACATTCAATCAAAATGTTAAAATGATCGATAAACTTCCTCGGCTGATCAATGGACCCATAAACTGGGAAAAATTTCGCTCCGCATTAGATAGTACAATTAAATGTCCTGTCAACATTAACACCAATATGGAGGTGGATAACTCCATTAAAAAATTGACCATGGCTATTAAAGCAGCAGTGGAGAATGCGACCATCCCTATAAAAAATCAACGTCTAAAAATTGACAACCATGTACCTATTCGCATCTTACAGCTAATCAACGAGAAGAACCGCGTTCGTAGACAATGGCAAAGAACCAAAGAACCTCAACTTAAGACGATACTGAATCAACTCACACATAACGCTAGAAAGGAATTAGACAGTTTTCGAGTGCATAAATATCAAGCATATCTACAAGATCTGGACACGAACAACCCAAATATGTGGCAGGCTACTAAGCGAATACTTAGGAAACCGCATG
>JABXWE010027803.1:0-18658 GCA_014611495.1 Limonius californicus
TGTGAATTTTGCGGGATTTTTGAATATTTTTGTGAAAGTTTGGGTATTTGTTGTAATTTTATGGTATTTTCGTGATTTTTCGGTGTTTTTGGGGACTTTTTAGGATTGTCGAGTATTTTTATACGTTTTTCTTGGGTATTTTTCAGGATTTTTTGTATTTCTGTGAATTTTGCGGGATTTTTGAATATTTTTGTGAAAGTTTGGGTATTTGTTGTAATTTTAGGGTATTTTCGTGATTTTTCGGTGTTTTGGGTACTTTTTAGAATTCTTGAGTATTTTTCGAGGTTTTTCTTGGGTATTTTTTAGGAGTTTTGGGATTTCTGTGTATTTTGCGGGATTTTAGAATTTTTTTTTGACAGTTTGGGTATTTGTTTCTGATTATTGGGTATTTGTTGGGATTTTATGGTATTTTCGTGATGTTTCGGTATTTTTGGGTACTTTTTAGGATTCTTGCGTATTGTTCGATGTTTTTTTTGGTATTTCTCATGATTTTGGGATTTCCGTGTATTTTACTGTATTTTTGAGTATTTTTGTGAAAGTTTAGGTGTTTGTTTTACGATTAAAGGGTATTTGTAGCGATTTTAGGGTATTTTCTTGATTTTTCACTTTAGTGGTTTCTGGGAAATGGTACGAAGGGGCCTCTCTTCATCGCCATTCCTGCGTGGCACACAACTGGTGACAAGTGTAATAATAATGTTTGTAACATATTTGTAATTCCATTACATATAGTTGTAAGTAACCTTGTCGTATATTATAGAACCATGATAAGCAACCATATATTGGTTGTTTCTGCTTAAAATAAACATCCTTTTTAGCTAGTGAATTTTTAAATAATTTCTGAAGTGTTACTTGGGGTGCGTTATGCAGTAGTGCAGTGGATTGCGAAGCTATGCTGCCAAAGGTTTTCTTATTAATTACACTTACATTTTCAGTTACGTGAGTATGCCAGAGCTATTCGTGAAAAAGTAGCAAGTGGAGCCAGTGATGGAGATGTTCAAGTTCTCATCCAGCACCAAATGGCAACCATTTTTCGTATTATTGGAATTTGTCTTGGAATTCCTGATGAAACATTCACATGGACCTACTATGACAAAAACAAGGCTTTCCATTCTATTGGCCCCATTAAACCCCAGGACTTCTATGAAGAGCATGTGAAACCTTTCTTTGATGTTGATAATAAGGTATTTATTTATAATAACAAGTTTAGATTTTTTGTTGTTGCGTAGTGTTAAGGAATTATTCTTAGGGGAGAGTATTTTTCAAGAAAAACATTTTTATTTATGTGAAAAAACTTTTTCCTAAAGAGGTTTTTCTCTAAAAACAGTTTTTTAGTGATTTTTCTTTGGCATTTGAGGAGACATTCATTTTTTTAGGTGTGCTTGGTTACTGATCCACGCGTTACAAATCAGTACGGAAATGCTTATACTGTGGACTGTTTGGGAAACATGGTTGGAGGTAGAAGGTGCATTTATAATAACCAACCTGTAGAACTACTCATGGATTTGGCTGCCAAAAGTATTAAAAATGGTGAACCTGTATGGTTTGGTTGCGAAGTGTCCAAGAGATTTGCTTCCAAGCAGGGTATTCAGGATTTGCATGTGTAAGTGGATGTTTAAGTGGATGTTTAATGCGCAGTAAGTATGTAAAACGTTTGAGAAATATCTTTTGTCACATTGATCTACTATGTTGTCCATTTTGTGATCTACATTTATTGGCGATTGAGGAGTTGGCCTCAAGAGGGCTTGTCTTCTAACAAAAATAAAATGATTTTCTTCCCTAGGCACGACTTTTCCCTAGTATTTGGAACAGATATTCAAGTGACCATGTCGAAAGGAGACAGACTTTTATATGGAGAAAGTGCAATGACCCATGCAATGGTATTTACTGGAGTATCCACAAATGTAAGTATATTTTCTGTAACAACAAACTATTGCGCAAACTGACAAATAAATATATTGTATAATTTTGTGTAAGGTGAATCTTGTAGAAATCTTAATTATTCCAGATATTAGCATTTACTTTGATTTGTTTTTCAATAACTCGTTGGAAAATCAATGTTCCCATTTTTCTCATTCATACAGTCAGCCTGTGTATTCATTATTATATTTTTAGGATGATGAAGAAGTAACGAAGTTCAGGGTGGAAAATTCCTGGGGTGAAGACAACGGCGACAAAGGATATTTGATTATGACAGCAGCTTGGTTTAAAGATTTTGTGTTTGAAGTAGTTATAGATAAAAAGTTTGTACCTGATGCAGTGCTAGATGTGTTTAAACAAGAACCAATTGTGCTACCGGCATGGGATCCAATGGGCACGCTTGCCGTGTATAACAGATCATAATAATTATATTTCTATTTTAAGTATTATTCACTATTGTGTTGCAGTGTTGGAAAAATGTTGTTTGCTACTGTTTACAATATTGTAAAATACTTTTTCTTTAGCAGAATAATACTGGAATAGAAGCATTTGTTTATAACTTCTGGTTTATTTAATTTTTCTGTTGTTTTTGACAAATTTACTACCTACAAAGTATAAACAAATAAAACCGTCTCCAATGATTTTGTATTTTTGTTCGAGTTCTAACCTAAAAACCAATCTTGTATCTAACATTGTCTTATAGGTGGATTGGTTGCATTTGTTTTGTATTTATGCATTGACTACTGCTGTTTGCAGACACAAAGAACCAATTTTCAATGGTACTTCTTAATTGAAATGAATTAAACTGAATATGTTTTATGTAATTATTTATAGAAATTATATCTACAAATGACTAGTAGTTTTCATTGCCCAACAGGCAAAACAGTTAGGAAACTTGATTTTCACTGTTCACATATAAACTGGTTAAATAAAGTACCTACATATTTGACGACACATCATATTCTTTATTTATTTAGACATTTGTGTGATAGTCGATAGTTTCGATGAAACTGTCAAAACCTTCCTCAATTTTGTAGAGGAAACTTGGCAACATACAGACATTTTAAACAAAGAACTATTTGAAAACTCTGAGAGTTTGGGGAATAGACGGAATCTTTGTATATTATTTGGTTTTCATAAAACGAAAAATGAAAATTAGCATGGTGTGTATGAAGAAAAATGTTTAGTTAAGGGATTCAATTTCAGCCAGTTAGATGTAAAGGTAATTGCTTTAAATTTAACCATCACATATGATAGCCGCTTTTTCCTAAAATAGTCAATGCTATAATAACCATCTCTCCCACGAGGATTGATCATTATGGGAGAGTAGATCGACAACCCCCCTTATGGAGGAGGCCCTTGCCCAACAATGGGCTATTGCGGGCTAATAAAAAAAAAATAATAATAACCATTGTTTATTTATTTTACACGAACTATTTGGGCTACAAGTATGAACATATTTATGTTAAATAAATATTGAATATAATAAACAACTAGATCATTTAATAAGGTAAATATTATCAATGGGCTTATTCTCAACAATTGCACCATTTCTTACCATGTCAAGATTGCATATCGTTAGAAGAAGTTCTGCAAAATGATTGTCTACAAAATACTTCCTATATCCTTAAATGTTTTGTCATATAGAAATGTCCTCTATGATCTGCGAACCCAAATGAAATGTATCTTCTAGAATTGTATTTTAGCAATGGTGCAAAATCAAGATTGGACGTTAATGCTAAACTAATTAAATTCATTTGACAGTTGTATAACTTTTTAGGTTATGTTGTTGGTTATGTGTAAATAGTTTCTACACACATACATAATTTTCTAGTCTTCTGGCTCTGGACCTTCTCTCCTATGCCTGTAGCATGCGTTTCTTTTAAAGACAAGTATGCTTCCATACGTTTTACCTGGAAATGTCATCTATAAGCTGTCAACTCAAATATTTATTAAAATCGTACTTGAAATGAACAAAATTCACCTTCTATAATTGTATTTTGAAGATTGTGTAAAATTAGAACATTAGGAATGGACGTAAACTAGTAAAATTCATTTGACAGTTGTATAAGTTTTTAGGTTAGGTTGTCATTTTTGAATAAATAGGTTGTAAATATATAATTCTCTACATTTCTTTGGCTTTCGTGTGAGTGTGGTGACCTCCTCTAGGTCTGTAGCGTGTGTGTATCTTTCAAAAACCAACATGCCTTGTACATTCTTACGTGTTACCTAGAAATGTCATCTAAATTGCACATCAACCGCAGCACTCTCCAACGCATTTTGACGAAGGATTTGCACCTCCACCCGTACAAAATTCAGCTGACTCAAGAACTGAAGCCGGCCGACCATGGACAGCGCAGAAATTTCAGCAACTGGATCTTGGAACAACAGCAAGCATGTCATACCAAAATTATCTTTAGTGATGAGGCTCACTTTTACCTGAACGGCGACGTCAACACGAAGAATTCAAGGATCTGAGGCTCAGAAAATCCACACGCCATACAAGAACGTTCTATGCATCCTGAAAAAGTGACAGTTTGGTGTGCCATGTGGATAGGAGGAATCATCGGACCATACTTTTATGAAAATGGTGAAGGTGTCTCCGTAATTGTCAACGGCGTTCGCTACCGTGACATGTCAATTTTTTTCTGGAGGGAATTGAATGAAATGAACATCCATGACATGTGGTTTCAGCAGGACGGTGCTACCTGCCACACCGCACGCGAAACAATGACTTTATTACAGACGAAGTTCCCGGGTCGTGTCATTTCTCGTTTTGGAGACCAAAACTGGCCGCCGAGAAGTTGCGATTTAACCCCTTTGGACTTCTTCCTCTGGGGTTTTTTGAAAAGTACGGTCTATATGAACCACCCTGAGACAATACAACAACTCAAGGAAGAAATCGAGCGCCACATTCGAGAAATTCAGCCGCCATTAATCCAAAATGTCTTCGAAAATTTCATCAAAAGGGTACGCACCTGCCAACGGAGCCGCGGTGGCCATTTGACTGACATTTTGTTTCATGTTTAATGTCAACATTTACACTGTTCAAACCAATAAACATTTTGAAATTTTTCATTTAATTAGTGTGTTTTTTTCTAATTCAAAATTCAAGTTGTTAGTGAGACACCCTAAGCTGTCAACTCAAATATTTATTAAAATCGGTAAACGGAAAAAAAGCCCAAGGAAAAAAATCCACGGAAAAAAACTCCAGGAAAAAAAATCCAAGGAAAAAAATCCATAGGAAAAAAAATTCAGGGAAATAAAATCCAAACTAAGAAATTATAGTAATTTTTCACATGGTTTGTAACATTACGGCCGGTTGCACAAACGCTTTATGAAGTTTGCCTTATACCTTAGAAATAAAATTTTGGGGCAAAAAATATATTTTGTTACTTAATTATTTAAATAGAAAAAAGAAAAGTAGACAACATGAAAGATAATAAGTTTTAGGTTAAGTTAGGTTAGGTTAAATTAATTATTTAAATAGAAAAATGATAAGTAGACAACAATACTGAAAGATAAAAAAGTTTTAGGTTAGGTTAGGTTAGGTTAATTATTTAAATAGAAAAAAGAAAAGTAGGCAACAATCCTGAAAGATAAAAAAGTTTTAAGTTAGGTTAGGTTAGGTTTGGCTATTAAAAATTATAATCACTTCGTTTTACAGTTTGGATTTTTTTCCTTGGATTTTTTTCTTGGATTCTTTTCCGTGGATTTTTTTTCCTTGGGCTTTTTTTCCTACAATCATTAAAATCATACTAGAAATGAACTCCGCCAGTGTCGGTCCCAAGCCTGGACCAGAAAGGAGGAGGGTTCGTAGGTGAGGCTAGCTACCTGCCCACGGTAAAACAGAACCGAAAATGAAGTCTCGGAACCAGGACAGACCCCCAATATGACGACCCAAGCCATAAAAAGGAAACGACTAGTACTAGAAATGAATAAAATTCACCTTCTAGAATTGCATTTTGAAAATTGTGTAAAATTAGAACATTAGGAATGGACGTAAACTAGTAAAATTCATTTGACAGTTGTATACGTTTTTAGGTTAGGTTGATAATTTTGCATAAATAGGTTGGATACATAATATAATTCTCTACATTTCTTTGGCTTTCGTGTGAGTGTGGTGACCTCCTCTAGACCTGTGGCGTGTGTATCTTTCAAAAACCAATATGCTTTGTACATTCTTACCTGTTACCTAGAAATGTCATCTATAAGCTGTCAACTCAAATATTTATTAAAAACATATTAGAAATGAACAAAATTCACCTTCTAGTTGTATTTAGAAAATTGTGTAAAATTAGAATATTAGGAATGGACGTAAACTAGTAAAATACATTTGACAGTTGTACAAGTTTTTAGGTTAGGTTGTCAGTTTTCATAAATAGGTTGTATACATTCCCTGTAGTCCTTCGACTCGCGAGAGAGCGTGGTGATCATCCCTCATATGCCTACGGCATGTGTGTATTTTTCAGAGACCAATATGCTTAATATTTTTATACATGTTACCTGCAAATTGTTAACACAAACATTTAGCAAAACCTTTCTAGAGAACAAAAATTCATCTTCTAGAATTGTATTTTAGAGGCGTTTGGTTACACATAAAACAGTACAATGATGTTTAGTTCATTTCTTTATTAAATAAATTATAGATATACCAGAAACTACCTACTATTTACAAATTTTTACGTTTTTTATAAATCTGATGTTCGTATTTATATTTACACCAAATACCTTTACACATATTTATTAATCTAAAGTCAACAACAGTGTTCTTCATTGCTTCAGAGTACTCATTGTATATAATTCTTCTGGCCAACTTAAATTTGTTTTGTTGAATTAAACTTAAACTTAAATATAATCTACACCTAGATACAACGTTTGGATCTCCTAAGCGAAATGCGAGATGAAGCTGATTCAGTGATATTTTGCCAGCTATTTCTGCAAAGTTCGAAAAATAATCTCCTAGGGCAGAAAACGCCCCACCTAGTGTTGATAACCACGATAACGTATGTTCCAATTCGCATCGTTCTCTTACTAAATATGTTGCCCTGTAGTTCCTGAAAAAATAAAACAAATATTGGTTTAACTTTGTCCAGGTACAGCTAAAAATAAAAAGTTGCCACAAAGAACTATTTTATAGATTTTTCTAGGCTCTTATTGAACTCACCAGTTGTAATCAAGTATTTCTTTGTTTGAAGGCACTAAAAGTATCTTCATTGTGTTTATATTGCTATTGGTGTTCGCATGAAATTCATTCACAAAACTGTTCCGATAAGTTGGTGCAATGTTTAATTCTTGAAAAAAATAATGTACTAAAATACCATTTACATGTAATTTTACTCTTTGTTTAGATTTTTCTGGTACAACATCACCGCATCCATTAATATCGACCAATTTATCTCTGTATTTTACAACACAATTCTTTCGCACAATGAAACGATCATAGACAATTTTACCTAGCCTCACTTCTATGAAAATCGTATCCATAACGTAATGTTAATCACAGTTATTGTGGCCTCTTGAATAATATGTTTAGTTCTGTCAAAACTGATAGACCCTACAAGGTGGTATTAATTATTACCTATTTATGACATGAATGATAAGGATAACCTTAGTGTCTTGGACCCCTATACAACTTTGCGTTTCTTGTTGAGTTGTTTCTGGTTTATAGGCTATCAATCGATATTTTTATAATTATATATCGCAGCAGAAACGTTTGCAAACTGTATAAGATACACAAATGAGGTTATGTATCACTTAATCACGAGTAGGCAGAAACGTAGTAGGTGCAGTGTCCCAAGATACGAGGAGTTTTCAAATTATACAGGAATTGATAAAAAAGGGTATTATAATATTACACAGCTGAAAAATATATTACTTTTCGATGTAGTCGATGCAGCTCCCTTACCGATCTGAAAGTTTTCTAATACCTTTCTGGTAGAAGTCTGTGGATTCCATGCATATCCACTGTTGAACAGCTTAAATATCGTCGTTACTTGACTGAAATGTTTTCCCTTCTATAAATACTTTTTAGGACAAACAAATATAAGATTAAGACTGTATCCTGCAAGCGGAAGAAGGTCCCATTAAAGTTTATTTATTTTTATTAATTGTTCTTGCAGAGGTATAAGGCATTGCCTGAGAGAAAGCAAACAGCTTTGTTTTCTCTTCCGTTTGTTCTTGCTCGCCTTCTTAACTGTATCGTGCAAAAGTGTGGAATAATAGTCTGTATTAATTGTGCAACGTTCTGTGAGGAAATCAACAAAGCACACCCCTTGGTAATGCAAAAAAAATGTTGCCATCACTTTACCAGCTGACAGCACAGTTTGTAGTTTCCTTGCCTTCGGAGATGCGGTGTAACACCACTGCATGCATTCACATTTTGACTCAGGAATAAAATACTATACCGAGATTTCATCAATTGTCGCAAGTGAGTTCAATAATTCATCTGCTTCTCTCTCATATCGCTGCAGTAAAGAAGAAGTGATTTAGATACGATTCAACTTGTGTTTTTCGGTCAACAAGTGCGGAATCCACCTGGCACTCACTTTACGATACTTTAGCTTGTTTTTATGATGGTTTCAGTACCTTCAACACTAATGTGCAAATTTTTAGAAATTTGAACGAACTGTTACCACAAACCTAGAAAAAGTATAGACTGAGCATACCACTGGCTGTATTTGTTCCAAGAAGTCGGCCATGATACGAGTCTCAGATATCATCACGTGACTATTATTTACTCTCTGTCAAGGCTCACAATCCTTGTTTATGACTCAGCCGCTTGGCCTATGTTTACACGCTTGTTTTGTTTGTAAGCTAACCTAACTAAACTAAAACACTAAAACAACAAAGTAAAGTTGCATAAAAACAATGCTTACTCGTTGCATTCGTGGGCTTGTTAAATGCTGTACTAAAATAGCAAGCTTATACAAGAATCAAGGTTTGCGCTGCTACAAATTAATACAAAATTAATTTTAACCTCAAAAGTCAGTATCATAACACAATAACTTGCATTGCCAACTTATAACACATGGCAAACTTAAAGAAACTAATTCCACTAAAAATCAACTAAATGATACTCGTAGCATGGCGGCGTTTTGTGAAGAGGTTTTAAGAGTGGGGAGTACAAGCGTCATCAGTCTATACTTTTTCTAGGTTTGTGACTGTTACCCGTTTGTCTTGCTGGATAAGGGCATTAACGGTTTCTTCATTTTCACAATTAACCGAAGCTCTTCGTACAGGGAGCTCATTTTCCACACCTGACTATTAGGAAGGCATTGATTGCCGTATTGCGTTCGCAGCTTGTAAGAATTTCAGTCGATTTACACTTTCATTCGTAAGAAATTTGATATTCTGAACTGTTCCACGCTACAATAAGGGGAGCTTTCTGATATTGTAACTGTGTTACGGGCCAAACAAGCTTTTCCGTCGACCCGTAACCGGATAGGTGGAAAAAGGCCTACAGCTTAGCTCAGAGGAGTAGGGGGAGTTCACGGAAATCGCTTACGGGAGGAAATCTTCCTAGTTGTGTAGTGAGCAGGTCAAAATTAGCGGGCGCCACCTTCCAAATCACAGCTGATAGTAGGTCCTCGTGGAAGGTCGAGAAGCAGACAGCTTACGGGAATCGGACTCACCTTTATTGTGCCTCCCTCCTGTTTATAAAGCTTGCAAAAATACAAATACAGAATGCACAATAATAAAAGAGGCAGTAAATTTTAAAACACATATAATCAAACTATTAGAAATGACAATACAAAAAAAGGACAGCAAATGATGATCTCGTAATTTAATAATACAAACTATTGATTTGAACGTTTAAGAAAACTCGCCGCCGCTGGCGTACGTCATTTACCTTTTTCCAAACACCTACGTGGTCAGCGACGCCGGAGCTTATAGGAAAAACACAGTATATAAAACAAATTACTCTACACATTGTAGTACAAACAAAGACAATCGGCGACTGAAGGTCGCCTCTTGTTTCAAAAAAATCTTGTTACATTGAATTTTGCAAGTTGGCGCGTAGGTTTCTTTTCACAACACACAAAAAAACTGGTGCTTTACCTTGAACAGCGACACGGAGCCAGGCACAATGTCGTTAATCAGGCACGCCCCTGAAGACTGGATGGAATGGAGTCAACATCAAAGGCCAAAACTTCGATGCGTTCGTCGCACCGACGGTACTGCCAGAGGGTCAGGAACTGGGCTCGATATTAATCCACCAAAGGCGATCGGCAATTTTACAATAAATTGCCTTTACAGGGAAAAAATCCAGTGTGTTTCTATAAATCCGACAGTTCTCGATAGTTCTGTTTTCATCCCACGGTAAAACAGCGAAACGACAATCACACATGATGGACACCCATCGAAAAACCCAAAAGCCGCCCCTGCAGCACTCGACTTATTTACGGCCCCCGTTGATGGAATTTGGGAGACCGGACTTCAGCGAAGATCGAAGGCTCACTGAAGACCTAAACGCGCCCAGAACATGTGTTGGTCGAAAATATTACGCCACCTTAAGAAATATAATGAAATTGTTCTAGAAAGATCTGAAACGTAAATTCGCAGAACGCGTCCAGAGTTAGGTGCAGACAAAACATGAATCGGTAAATCTAACCTACAAAGGGAAACTATCAACATAACTCAATCTTAGAAAAACAAAATAGCAAAAACTGTTATCAACAGAAAAATGGCAACTAAAATAACGTTTTTAATTCCTATGAAGCGGCAATTAAAGTATGACATGAAGCGGCAATTCGATGAATGTAACAACTGTAACTGTTAAAATAATATTATAGCGAAATTATGGCTATGTGGATATGTTAACAAGAGTTACGACCAACCTTTAATTAATTTATTTTTGAAATTGTACAGATGGCGCTTTAATTTAAGCATTCCTGTTAAAATTTGAACACTCCTCGTATAATCCTGTTAATTCATTCAGGAGATTTGGCCGACTGCCACATAATATATAGCCTATTCATGATTATTTTGCCTCGGAGGCGGGGGGGGGGAGGTTAAAGTTTTAATACATTTGTGTATACATATAAAATCACAATGTAGAAAAAAGCACTAATACGATGTCTAAAATAATATGAACACAAATTGGAAGAAAAGAACACAAAAGTAAGCGATTAAAAATATTGTGCTGCAAACTTACTACCATAAGATGTTAATGGTAAAAACCTTCTCTGGAAATTCGAATTCGACGTTAAACTGTAGGTCCCCCATGATCCTACCTTAGCGCCGAGAAAATGCACGTGACAGAGATGAGGCCAGTGTCCAGCAGTGGGACGAAAAGGGTGTTGACGACTAGTTTTCATATTAATTGAATGATTATGAAAGTTCTGTTTTCACATTCTGGGGTAAATCTCAATTCTTGAAACGCATTGTAATGCTTTATTACAACCTTTCGATGGAAAATCACATAATAATTAACGAGACGGTTTTTTAAAAGTATAATAGTGCTATATCGCAAACTTCTCGTTATACAATCAAATGCCTCCGTCCGTTTTTAAGGGAAGATTTGGTATTTACTGTTCACGTTTCCAAGATGATCCGGAATCCTTATTAGAAATAGAACTACAGGAAGAATGGGCATCATTGTGAGTAGATGAATAGGAGCAAAAGTAAGTAATTGGGAGGTTATAATATCCAGAATTATAACAAATCCGAAGTTGCAAGAGAAGGTGGGAATAATAGATGAAGCAATAAACAACAACGGCGAGCGAATGATAGCCTTTATATTATCAACCAATACCCAATTGGAAATACTCCGTTGGACCATACGAGCATACACAAGATAATTTATGAAATAGAAGCATTTCGATACCGCAGTATGATCGACTACATAAACATATTGAAAACAAACCTAGATGAGAAAGGAATGATTTAAACGTATCTAAGTTAAAGTACTCCATGTAAGGAAACACGGGAACGAAGGAGCTACACCTATTGAAATAGACGAAACACAATACTACAATATGTAGAAAAATACAAATATCTAGCAAGTATAATTAATAATGACGTAATATAGATAAGGAAATGAGAAATAGAATAAGCAAAGGAAACAAAAATTACTATTAAATAAACAGCTAGTTTAATGGGCAAACAAGAAATAAGCACGGAAGCAAAACGATATACACTCCCACATTATTTGGAGCAAGATATGTGGGCGCTGCAGGTTTGGCGAAGCCGTTTTGGCGCAGCTGTTTTGGCGCAGCTGTTTTGGCGCAGCTGTTTTGGCGTAGCTGTTTTGGCGCAGCTGTTTTGGCACCGGCCGTTATGGCGCCGGGAAATTTGGGAGCCGTTCTCATTTAATTATTATTAAAAACTTTTATTTAATTTCATTTGTTTGTTTATATGTATGTTAGGGTCAAATACCTGGTTGGGAAACAATCCCAAGATACTCATTTAAGGTGATACCGTTGTAAAACAATTCTATAATAAATAATACACGTGTTGTCATGTCTACGACGAAAATAATACCTCCCTATGTCTATTCGGAAAAAAGTACATTTTATGCATTTTAAATATGAAACGAGTAACAACCACTATTTAGAAGTAATTTCCAACCGTGTAGAAAAGCAATAATAGAATAATTAGTGGAGCAAGCAAATATTTGACGAAAATAAAATGTAAAGCTGTTCCATTTCAAATCTAATTTAATTTTACTTGAACTTTGTAATAAATAATATTTGAAGAATATTACACTAACTTTTAACAGTTTTTGAAAATTCTATTATATGTACTAAATTCGGATTGGTTCCCAATCGCGAAGTGGGCGCCCCAGTGTCCAGGCGCCAAAACGTCTGGCGCCAAAACAGCGTCGCTCAAAGGGCGAAGCAAAACATCGGCACTTAAAAGAGTGGCGCCAAGACAAGGGTGCTTAAAAGGGCGGCTTCAAAACATTGGTACTTATAGGGTGGCGCCAAGAGAATGGCGCTTAAAAGGGCGGCGGTGCTAAAACATTGGCGCTACAAAGGGCGGCGCTAGCACATCGGACCTTAAAAGTGCGGCGCCAGGACAATGGCGTTTAAGAGGACGGTGCTAAAATAGCGGCGCTTAAAATTGCGGCGCAAAACAGCGGCGCTTAAAAGGGTTCAGCCAAAACATCGGCGCTTAAAAGGGAGGCGCAAAGACGTCGGCGCTTAAAAGGGCGCCGCCAAATCAGCGGCGCTTTAAAGGGCGGTGCCCATATGTTACGTAGCGCACATTATTGCGTGGAGCAGTCTATTGGGTTGTAACAGAAAAATATAGATCAAAAATCATAGTGTCTGAAGTAAAATACTTAACGCTAAAGCAGCGGAGCTTAAAAGGATTGCGCCAAAACATCGGGCTTAAAAGGGCGGCTTCAAAACATTGGTACTTAAAAGGGTGGCGCCAAGAGAATGGCGCTTAATAGGGCGGCGTCAAGATAACGGTGCTTAAGAGGACGGTTCTGAAACATCGGCGCTTCAAAGGGCGGCGCTAGCACATCGGACCTTAAAAGTGCGGCGCCAGGACAATGGCGTTTAAGAGGACGGTGCTAAAATAGTGGCGCTTAAAACTGCTGCGCAAAACAGCGGCGCTTAAGAGGGTTGAGACAAAACATCGGCGCTTAAAAGGCCGGCGCAAAGACGTCGGCGCTTAAAAGGGCGCCGCCAAATCAGCGGCGTTCTAAAGGGCGGTGCCCATATGTTACGTAGCGCACATTATTGTGTGGTGCAGTCTATTGGGTTGTAACAGAAAAATATAGATCAAAAATCATAGTGTCTGAAGTGAAATACCTAAACTAAAGCAGCGGAGCTTAAAAGGATTGCGCCAAAACATCGGGCTTAAAAGGGCGGCGCCAAGACAACGGCGAAAGGGCGGCGCCAAGACAACGGCAAAAGGGCGGCGCCAAAACGTCGGCGCTTAAAAGGGCAGCGTCAAAACAGTGGCGCTTAAAAGGGCGGCCCCAAAACATCGGCGCTTAAATGGGCGGCGCCATGACATCGGCGCGTAAAGATTACGGCAAAAGGGCAGCGCTAACACATCGGACATTGAAAGGGCGACGCCAGGACAAGGCGCTTAAGAGGACGGTGCTAATACAGCGGCGTTTAAAATGGCGGCTCAAAACAGGGGCGCTTAAAAGGGCTGAGCCAAAACATCCGAGTTTAAAAAGGCGGCGCAAAGACGACGGCGCTTAAAAGGGCGGCGCCAAATCAGCGGCGCTTTAAAGGAGGGTGCCCAAATGTTATATAGCGCACATTATTGTATGGAGCAGACTATTGGGTTGTAACAGATAAATATAGATCCAAAATCATAGTGTTGAAATGAAATACTTAATGCTAAAGCAGCGGAGCTTAAAAGGACTGCGCCAAAACATCGGGCTTAAAAGGGCGGTGCAAGACAACGGCAAAATGGCGGCGCTAAAACGTCAACGCTTAAAAGGGCAGCGTCAAAACAGCGGTGCTTAAGAGGACGGTGCTAAAACAGCGGCGTTTAAAATAGCGGCGCCAAAACAGTGGCGCTTAAACAGGCTTGAGCCAAAAAATCGGCGCTTAAAAGGGCGGCGCAAAGACGACTGCGCTTAAAAGGGCGGCGCGGTGCTCAAATGTCACGTAGCACACATTATTATATGGAGCAGACTATTGGGCTGTAACAGATAAACATAGATCAAAAATTGTAGAACCAGAAACCAGAACATATGAGAAGAACTAGATCAAATGCCACTCGCGGAAAATATTGAGAAAAAACAACTGCGATGGTACGACCACGTAACACGTATGGTACCAGGTAGACACTTTAAACAAATACATGAAATGAGAGCCAATAGGAGAAGAGGAATAGACCGACTCGAAACCACATGGGAAGGCAACATCAAGGGGGCAACAAGAAAGCGAGGCAAAACCACACAAGAAGTTAAGGAAAGTGGGAAAAGTGAGAAACACTTACAGAAAATGGATAGAGAACTCAACGCTGTAAATGGGATTAGAGTAAGAAGAAAAAGAAGAACTTTCCAGAATCAGTGTTTTACTATTTTGTATTTGCTCATCTGGAAAATACAATTTTTAAAACTGGATTAAAGTGAATATTCATACCTACAAATCTAATCAATAGCCCTTACAAAAAGCGTTTGACAACATGAATGAAAGGGTGATTCATTGTATCGCAGAGACACGCATTCTGAACATTTGCTGGAAATGACCCATCAAACTATAAATTTTTCTTTTATGCTGTTATTATTCAAATCAATATTCTATCTATGTATTGGTTTTGATTCAAGTCGTAAACAGACATTTCAAATCCTTTTTTCCTGGTTGATATAAAGGGCGTTTATTGCAATTATTTGCGTCTAAAATGAATGTTCTACTCCTATCAAGCTAAAATGGTTAAGTATATTTTTAATAACATTATAGTCAACTATTTCGTTTAGTGCTTGTTGTGTCGTTGCATTTGACGTTTAAGCGTTGGTAACAAAGGCCGCTGTTTATACTTCAATGGGCTGTTCTAATTTATTTTAGTGTTTCTATCCATAAAATAATAATTTGTTTATTTAGAATGATTAATCTTCGATAAGAATTGGCCTTGGAAAATAGAACTTAAGCCGTGCAGTTTATATCATTTAACTACAATTATTTAATAGTTATCAAGGTATAGATTAGCAGGAATTACGGTCTTCTCATATGTTTTTGAAAGTCTTCCCCACCTAGTAAATATCGGCGTTTGAATTACTAGACAAACCTTGATGAGTTCTATAGAAGTTCTTTCAAAATATTTTTTAAATAAAGCTTTACAGGTTGCCGTAAGCGGGTTTAGCTATGACTCTATTGGAGTTTTCGCTTCATATCTAAAACAATAATGTAAGACCTCGTTTAAGGCTCAGGATGCTAACGCTAACGCTAAACGAAACAGCGTTAAACGGGGTTATTTTAACACATAGTAAATAGGGATATTTTACTTTAATTTTAAGATATTTTTACATTAACTTGTAAAATATACATAACGGAAAAAATGAGAGTGACAGAGAGAGGGGGGAGGGGAGAAAGAGCGACAGCGAGAGAAACAAGCTCCCACACGCACTAATTGTCCAAGCGTATAGTGTTGCGTTTTTGCTCTGTTCCGTGTGTGTGCACTTAAATTTCCTTGACAGAAAAATATATAAATGCGAATAGCTGATCACATCTGTATATCTCTCATTGGTGACCCGAAACAATAAACGGGAAAAACAAATGCACGGGACAAACATAGATTTAGAGTTTAGGGGAATTACAGAGCTACGTCGAATTGTTACCTTTCGCTTATTGGTTGGGGTTAGGGAATAATAGTATTATGTACGAAACAAGGGAAATACCGGGATAAATTGAATCAGCGTAAATATAGCTTTCTTAGGGTTGAGGAAAAACCGCGTTATATTGAATCAGCGTTGCTCATGGTAGTGTTGAACGGGGTCTCTAGGTTGGTATCATTCTAGGAACTTTTTTTGGGGGTTGGTAGTCCTGGACTTTTGTTTGGGGGTTGGTAGCCCTGGTGGTGTTCGAATACTCCTATTGTATCTACTACAATCTAAATAAATACTTAGTTTAGAAGCAGAACTAAATAGATTTAAAGAATCACACATACAATACGGTTAACCTCTTTAAAACATGTAACTTTTAATTTGAACCGTTTTGTAGAGAATCATCACTGTTTGGTGTGTTCTCATGGGCGAGTACGGGTTAAAATAGCCGGGACGCGTTTTGGAGGCCTTTCTTCAATAAATGGTACTGCGGGTTGCGTGCAGGACCTTTTGTCGAAACCGGCTCCAACTGGCTTGTCAGGACAGTCTAAGCAGAACGCTGGCAGAATGCAAACGTGTTATGCTCGGTGAAATCAGGGTGGGGTCCAAATTGTTCCTGTAATTTAACATTGTACCGTTTCCTCGTAATTAATATCGACGATAAAGTCCGATTAAATACATATAGTAGTCAATAGTTTGGAGGAGAATACCGTGTGATTTCTTTTATCGTTTGATACGCATAAAATTAGACTCCGCTTTTATTTTCAACGTTCTCGTGAAGATCTATCGTTCCAGCAAGAACTCTGTGCCGAACTTTATCGGTTTTAACATTTAAAACACCGAATATGATTGGAATTTTATCTGTTGCCCGAAGAAAATCTTTATAGCACAATATGATGCAATACTGGGTAAACTGACGCTGTCACTTAGTGATGTTAGCCAAGCTGTATTTCCTTCTCGTCTTTTCTCGGGGCTGTCGACCGATCGAAAGTCAACCTTTTTGGTTTTCTCTACTGGGAAATCAACTTAACAATAAGATGAAAACTGTCTATATTATTAAATATCAGTAAAGATTATAGGCAGTGATTATTTGTTTACAAAGTGCTTGGATGTGTGAGATGTAAAACTAATTGTATTATCAAGAAATAAAGCAACTTTGTTTAATGGATTTAATAGTAGTTGTTACGGCCAATCGAGTTTTTCCGACGACCCGTAACCGGATAGGTGGAAAAAGGCCTACAGTTTAGCTCAGAGGAGTAGGGGAAGTTCATGAAAATTGCTTACGGGAGGAAATCTTCTTAGTTGTGTACAGGGTGAGTCAAAATTAGTGGGCGCCACCTTCCAAATCCAGCTGATTGTAGGTCCTCGTGAAAGGCCGAGAGGCCAACAGCTTACGGGAATGGAACTCACCTTTATTGTGCCTCCTCCTATATATATATATATATATATATATATGAAGCTTGCAAAATAATGCACAAACAAATACAGAGTACACAATAATAAAGGAGGCAGTAAATTTTAAAACACATATAATGAAATTGTTAAAAATGACACAGTACAAGAAAATGACAACAAATTATAACTCTATGATTCTGGATTATACATTTTTACTTTTAGAACGTTCAAAAAAAAACTCGCCGCCGCTGGTGCCACGATATTTACGTTTTTCGTTCAGCTACGTGCCCAGGGACGCCGAAGTTCACAAGAATAAAACAGGATATAATTTTGTAAGCTTTATAATTAACAGCAAATACCATAAACGGCGACTGAAGGTCGTTTTTCTAGTTATATGAAGGCAAAATATGAAGTTTGCAAGTTAACGCGAAAAAAAAGGGTTTCTTTCTCACAACACAAAAACTAGATTTTTACCTTGAACGATTCTAGGAGCGGCCGGCACAATACTGGGGTTGTTCCTTTTTTCTTTCCTCGATGCAGGTACAGTCTGGGGTACTTTCAGGTCCGGGAAAAGGGGTAGACGATTTCAGGGAACTTTGATGCGCTCTTCGCACCGACGGTCACAGCAGAGGGACAGGAGCTGGGCGCGAAAATTAATCCGCCAAAGGCGATCGGCTAATTCACAAAGAATTCCCTTTACCGGGATTGAATCCAGTGTGTTTTCTTTAAATCCGACAGTAGTCGATGGGCTGTTTGTACCCCTTGGCAAAACAGCGAGAAAAAACTCACACATAACGGACACCCATCAAAAAAAAACCCAAAAGCCGCCCCTGCAGCACTTGATTTATTTTAATTCCGTAACGGCCCTTTCCCGTAGATGGAGTTTGGGAAGATCCGGAGCCATCAGAGATCGAAAATTGACTCCCTGAAAAACGCAACACGACCCTTTATTCCCCCACAGATTGCACCATATCACGAAATTTCATGAAATGTGTTTGAATGATTCGGCACGTTGATTCTCAGAAGCGTCTAAGGTCAGACGCGAGAAAAACAATATTCGGCAATTTCGGATTACAAAGGAAACTGTCAACGTAAATCAATCTTAGA
>JABXWE010027807.1:0-17144 GCA_014611495.1 Limonius californicus
TGTCAATTATTTCTAATTATCTCTTTAAATTAAGCCTAGAAAAAATAAAAACGTTTTTTCAAAATTTCGATTTTTTGCGAATATTTTCGAAACCAGTCGGAATTTTCGAAATTTCAAAACGTCATTTTAACAGACTTCTAATTGCGCAACTTTGCCCTGATTTAGCCTTCGTCGTATCTCTTCAAATAACCGAGATCCCCATGGTTAAACTCGAAAAACGGTCACCCTGTATATATTGTATTATCATCCTCAGCAGCTTAACTATTCCATCCATCGTCGGATGTAATTTCCCACGGCCTGCTGCTTTCTGTATGCAATCGTATACCACGTTCTTCTTATATCGTCTATCCAGCTCTTGTGTGGACGTTCTATATTTCGTTTTTGTCGTCGTGGTCTTCACTGTTCGTATCCATTGACCTCCTATTATTCTAAAGATGTGTCTTGCCCAATTCCATCTAATCTTTACCATCTAACCAATAAATAAACAATTTCTTTAGCTAATCCCAGTAATCTTGAAGAAAGATTTTTTTTAATTTTTAAAGACAATGCATATAAAAACGAACGAAATACAAGACATGTATTAACCACACATGGATGTAGTAAACATATGATTATGCATATATATTAAAGACGTTTTGTAGAAACGGCAACCAAGGCTATTTAGCTATGCTTAACATTTCCCGAGACAGTAAAGGAAATTTAATAATTTATGACTTGCTACTTTTGTGCATTGTTTTTGTACTTATTTTGTGAGAAATATTGAAGTAAAGACCACAACAAGATCGGTTCGACTCTCTTAAGGTAGAGGCTCTCGGCCGTTTTACGAGGATCTTCGTTTAGCTCTGTCTTGTAAAAGTGGCGTCCACCTATTTTGACTTATCCTGTGTATTGCGATAATTAAGACTTTCTTTCTGTAATCGTTTTCCGGGAACGCTCACTCCCCTATGTGTTAGCCGAAGAGACATTTACGACGGTTGGTTGCGGGATAACGAGTATTTTGTCGTTTTTGGCTCGTAACAATCTGACACGAGCTTTTCGTTACCTATTTCAAATTCTTGAAAAATTTAGTGCTTCGTGAAGTTCTTCATAAACTTATACCTTTAGAAATAACATCAAAGCGCCTGTTTTTATACAAACAGAAAATTAAAATGAAAATTTTGTGAAAGGCGTCTACGAGGAGTTTCGTAAAAAAGTTTTCGTTTTTGAATTTGTTTTATATCCGAGAAGGTTTGTATACATTCTTGTAATTCTTAACTAATAAATAAGAAATTAAAAAATTAAAATTTAAGTCTACATGATAAATGGTTTTGAGTTAACAGGCCCTAAATTGGGAATTGTCAAAAATTTGCATTCTAAAGTTAGATTTTCACAGTTTTCTGCAAGATTGCCGTTTATAATTTGCACGTTATTTCTTAACGGAAAATATTACTAAGAAAATGTTTAACCTCCACTGCCTGTTTCAATTTTTACCTAAATTTTTTTGTTTAGTGGTCTGCTACATTTTGAATGTTATCAAAATAGGGCAAACCGTTTCAGAGATGTCGGCAACCATTTTCCTAATATAATATGGGAAGGTAAAAGTGATGTATTTCTTCTCAAATGAAACTTTGTTAATTCTTTTTAATTTAACATATGGCCAGATTCGAAGATAACTGTCAAACGTCCAAACTTTCGGTGTTCTAATGAAATAATTAATTCATAACTGGATCGACACCGTTGGGAAAATAACTTAAATTTACTTTCTAAGTTAAATACAGATTTAAGGGTTCTCCTAGGGGACATTCGAAGATTCACTTGCTCATACTTTTTTAAGGCGACCTGGGACGTTTACCTTTTTAAACTGAAAGTTTCGCTAACTGATTGAATGTTTCTCTTTAATTCAGTTACTGTAGGTAGCGAAATATTGTAAAAGAAGAACATTTTTGGTGGAAAAGGAGAAAAAAAAACTAATCGAATAAGGTTGTGGTGGAAATTTACTATTAAGGGAATCTTAAACTGGCTTGGGAATTCAAAACCTATAGCAGCCTTTTTCATACGCAATCCATGATATTCCTTTCTTCCCAAAGTATAAGTAACAGATCCTGTCTCGATTAGGGAAACAAATATATTGGGCAACAACGCTCCTACTGATACTCTGACTAAATGAAAGTAGAACATGTTTGGTGACGTGTTCGTGCTACATTTTACATAGGCAACCCACATTACGGTAAAATTACTTTTATAGTAGACTATAAAATATTTAAGCAGCTTTTACCACCCTATTACGAAGTTAATGATTTATTTGCTACGATATACAGATTTAACACATTTTCTTAATTTTACAACTTAACATATGGTTGTTGTTTCTACATTTTGTTTCCATTACTTGCTTTTTTTGGTTATAGCCTCAATAGTGTAGATCACCAATATCAATTCTACCATGTAACAAGAAATATTCATACAGTGTTACTGTATTTATGTATTATGTTATGAATTGTAATTCTAAAAGTTTTTTTATAAAAGGTTGGCGTTTTATAAAGCACTTAGTATAACGAGGATTGTTCTCATTTCATTTTGCTTACCAGTGATATAATACGCCAGTGTCTAAGGCGCTTAAATCATTCGTACGCATTTGTATGTGTCGGACTAGCACAATTTCAAACTCAATTAAGCAAATTCGCTTTACCAATGTATGCTTGGATTATTACGTATCCAATTCCCTCCGACTGGTCATTCCAAAACGAAACTCCGTGGAAGTAACATAGTTGTGAGCAGATCTTAATCGAAAACAATACACATTGGCGTGATTAGTTAGCAGATATACCTACATATTTACACTATACAGTTCCTGATGTAATTATTATTAAATGTCTACAATCTGAATTGAGAAACCCCCAGCGCAACAATCTCATTATTATGGTACAAATTAGTACTACTTATACAATTTTCCATAAAATGTACCAATACAGAGATTTTGAAGAATGCTCGGCCCATACATATAGTAACAGCTAACAAATTTCCGCAAATTAGAACTAGAGAATAATTCTATAAATTCTAAAACCATTATTCATACAAACACTGAAAGTTTGTAAAAATGTTATATTCGCCTGGAGTCGCATGATGAATAAAATAAGCAATCATTTGAATAAGGCTTTTTCCGGATATTATATGGACAAAGAGCTTGAAGCTGACAGATAAAACGCGTTTCTCAATAGCATCTGAAATAAAACGAGTATCTGACTGATTTGCAAATAAAGAAAAACATAGGATGGATCATATGCCGTTTAATAAACATTTTTTGTTATTGGTTGATTTCGTTGTGTAATCTAGGTGGAGAGCAAGGCTACCTTGGTAAGTAATATTTTCACTGAAAAATTAAAAAAATTAAAATCGTATAAACTTCTACATATTTGCGACCTCATATCTTTGATATATTTTCTTTAATTACAAATTTTTACACAGTAATATTTAATACTGTAGTGTCAATCGGAGAAAGCATATAACGGATACGGTAGAAGATATTTTTAAACACATCGGGTGTGGTTTCCGTCGTTTGAAAGATGACCTTGTACATTTTTGTCAAGTGAAAGAGTTTGGAAAACATAATGACCTTCAACTTTAAGAGCTTCGAACTCTTACCCCCCCAATCTAGACCTCTTGGACAATGAACAACGTCCGTGGCACTACCACTGTACAGTCTTATGATACCTCACTGTTAAGCAGTAATGAACACTAAACAGTGCTTATTTATTAATTCCATCATATTGCCTACAATCCTGTAAAAGCATTCCTCAAATGCGATAAGTGCATATATTATCAATAGAAAAATAAAAAATGGATAGATAATATTATTTCATATTTTTTACAGAAACTGCCAAAGCGTAGTGCGTAGCCCACAGGTTTGCCTAGTTGTTACATGTATACTATTATTGCTTGGTATTTTAATAACGTATCCTATGTTTACCAGTGAAAAGCATAAGTAAAGTACTAGATTTTAAAACGTTGATTAAACCGACTATTTAATTTTACCATTACGTCAACTGAACAACTAGTAATACCTAGCGAAATAAACTTCTATACCGAACAATAAATTTGCATGCCAAATAATGTAGAAAATTAATATTATACATATTTATTTTTCTGTTTAAAATATATTGTCAGAAAAAAATTCTTATGTAAACGTATTAATTATATATTAATAATTTCAATGTTTGAAATTACAATAAGTAGATCAATAATCAAAATATACAAAACAATTTATTAACGTTAACTGGTCCAATTTATAATTGTTTATATATGAATTAATGTTGCTAAATAACACACACAATGTATTATTAGCTTTTTTATTTAATTGGCTTAATTGACAATTAAATTGCGTTAAATTAGATATCAATATTTTCAGTTTATAATTAATTTATTAGTCTATGCATTTCATTTGTTATTGTAATATAAGTGCTATTTGATTTGGTCTTATTTTGATTTATTGTATTCTTTCTCAAGGTTTAGAGAAAAATCTGTTTATACCGTATGATAAAAAATAATTGCCATCTGAGTATGCCATAAAAACAAAACGTTAGCTGTTTTAGCTTGATATAGGTCGGAAAATGACCTATAAAGCTGCTAGACGAAATGTAATTTTCTGATATAATCTAAGACAACCATATTCATTTTTTCATCTTTGCCCTCACTTTAACTTTATATCTAGGTGTAATGGCGCTATTACTTTTTCGGAAAAATATAGTTGAATAGGTAGCTTGTGTATGAAAAAATAAGCGTCATAAATTTGGTAATGGATTTTACATGTGAAAACAGTTAAATAAGTTGAAGTAAACGTCACCGTATTGACAGGTATTGTTAGTGATGGCGCCTCACTTTCTGCCTGACAGGTTAACAGGACACCTATACGCACAGTTGTTACAAAACGAGTTACCTACCAATACTATTGGGGAATATTCCAGTGGTCATAAAGCAACAAATGTGGTTCATGCATGACGTTGCTCCACCACATTTTATTCGCTTCACAGCGCAGTTTTTCAGGAAAACTTACGGCGATCTGTATATAGATAAATGTGGACCGACAGCTTGGGCCCCACCCTCACCTTATTTGAATCCCCAATGCCCTCCGCCAACGAATTATGGAATCCTACGGTGCTATCGTTAATAATCCCATTAAATAGAAATTCCTGAAAGTTTGTGTTTTCATGTACCTCAATAAAAAACTGTTTTTCTGACGAACAGGCAGCACTGTAGCTTCTAAATATAGTCTAATCATTACATAAATTCATCGAGTGAATCGATACTTTTACATCTAAAAATAGTAGTAATTAAATTACTTGTTTCTCACATTTATTAAAAGTAGCCCCACTATATCCTAACTAATAGTTATTGTCAATTTGGAAAGAATTTGTCCCAACAATGTAGTTATGGTAAAAAGAAATTTGAATATGTGTATATGAAGTTCTATAGCTAAAGCTTAGCGTCGACATTGTGAAGAAAATCCACTCCGTATCTGCGGAAGATAAGATTGATATGATTTTAAGTCGAGCTTTAATGACTTTTTCGAAGCGACTGATCATATTTAATTTCTGATTTTCCTATGCGACTTTAGTTCTACAGCGTGAATGAAAATGATTAAAAGGCACCTAGCTTTGATTTAGTCACCTTATTATCAATAATACGTTCCGTTTTGTCCACAAACTGTTGTTTATCGATTACATCCGAGTTAATTAGCTGTGTGTCTGTAAACTATAATTTTTGTTGTTTTCGTTTAGTGTTCTCCTTATTTCTGTTTTTGTAATCCTAACGTAATAACAGTTTTTTTGAAGATTAAGAGGTCGTCATTGGTATTCTCTAAGGCAATTAAATTAGAGTAGAGCTGGATAATTTTATTTTGAAACCCTACTTTCGATCCGGAACTCTAATACCAAAATGATTTGTCCTTGAATTAGTTCCATGAGTAATTCCCAATGAAGCAGTTCGCTATGAAATTTTCAGTTAGAACGTACATCGTATAGTTCAACTTTTCCACGAAACAAGCAGCATGCAAAAAAAGTTTAAAGGCATGGTATCCGTTTTTACGGACAACACTATAGGTACAGGATATTCAACAACAGATAGATGCAAACCCTAACAAATCAATAAAATGTTTGTCTTGTCAAACAGGTGAAGTTGTTTTTGTAACTGAGTTATTGAACATTTACATTGTATGGCTTTCACACGGTTTTGTGAAAGACGGCTAGCAAAAAAGTTTTGCATATGCACGTTTACAAAGCGTCAGTCGTTCAAGAGTCATTGTTAGTAGATTTTGAAAGCCATCGCAATACTTTGGATGGTTTAATGAATACCCCAACAACGATGACATTGTAGACGTGACACTTTCTAGCGATTAGGTATGGTTCCACCTTAGTGGCTACGTAAAGTCCCAAAGCTATTGTATGTGGTCAACCAGAAATCCTCATACATAGCAGGAGAGTTTAGTACATCCCCATGAAGTTGGGATTCACATGGCGATGCCGAGAAGAAAAATAAATGTGCCAATTTTTATAATGAGGACATGAACGCCAGAAAGCGAAGCAACTATTTTTAAGACCGATTGGCCGACAACTCCACCATAATCAACTTAGTTTGGATCCCTCCACCAAGATGGTGCAACAGCTCACACCACAAGTGCTACATTAAATTGTCTAAGCCGCAGTTGTTCTCAAACTACGGTACGCGTACCAATCGTGGCACGTGGAAGACTTCCAGGTGGTACGCGACCTACGACGAAGATCGCCACTCTCTGCTCGCTATAATACCACCCAGCACCTAAAGAACGCAGAAAATATGTGAACTAAATTTTAAGAAGGAAAACGCGAAATCTAACCGACAAATAAAAATCACAGACATGATGATACATTTACTAAAATACTGTAATTATTATGTTTAATGCAGAGTTGCAACGAATATTGGGCTATTCTATTTGATATTTTGCCATTGGGCAACGTTTCTCTGTTTGGTCGAACACCGAATACTAGTCTACTATTCTGCTGAATATCGAATAGTTTTAAATGTAAAACTGGAAAGAAATAGTAGCTATTAGAAAGAAACACCTTCTACGTCGTGAGATTTAAGCTACACTTTATTTTAATTTTATTGGTATTTTACGTGGTACGTGGACTGTTCGTGCAGATATTTGGTACGCGACAAACAAAGTTTGAGAATCTTTGGCTAAGGGAACTTTTTAATGACAGAGTAACAAGCAGAGATAATCGGCCACCGCGATCTCCCGACTTAATACCTTTCAAATGTTTTATAATAGAACATTTTAAAAATGTTGTATATACAAATCTTTGACACACAATTGAGGAGCTACCGCAGGTCATAATGGTTAATGAGACCACACCGAGATAGTTAGTAGCCATTTTTTAAAATATGAAGAGTAGAGCTAAAGTTTGTCTAGAATGATGGGAGGCGTTTCAAGCAACTATTGCAAGCGAGAATCTTATAAAATATCTTAATTATTCATTTAAACTGTGTTATTATTACAAGCAATTATTGTCAGCAAAGTCATACGAAATATGTATTTTTTCAAACATTGAAGCTGTAATTAATTTGTCTCATTAAATTGTGCCTTTTAACGTAGCAGCTAATTTCTGTACTATAAAAACTGACGAATAACATAAATCGTAATTTACACCAAGACATATTATCTAAATATACGAGGTGTGTAAATTAAGTAATGAGACTGACTTTCTTAAATTTTTTTATTCGAAGAAAATTACAACTCAACATTGTCTCCTTCAAAGTAACTGCCTTGGGAAGCCACACAGAGCTGGCGACGGTTCTATTACTCCTCATAGAAGTGCTGGAACACGGATACTGGAATAGCCTTCAGCTGGCCGGGAACAGCCGTTTGAATGTTTTCCAGTGTCCCAAAATGAGGTGATTTTTCAGCCTCGGGAAGAAGAAAAAGTCACAAGGCTCAAGTCGGGCGAAAAAGGAGGCTGAGGAGGCACAGGAATGTTTCTACTCGCCAAAAAATCGTTTATTGAAATTGCTGTGTGACAAGGCGCATTGTCGTGATCCAACATTCAGTTGTTCTTGATGTTTGATCTCACACGCATGACCCTTCTTCAAGAACTTCTCTGTAAAGGTGTTGATTAACAATTTGGCATTGAGGCACAAACTCTTTGTGAACGATTCCCTAGCTATTAAAAAAGCAAACCCGTACTGAAGGCGTATCACATGTTCACCTACCGCCCCTTTCAATCCCGCGACCCAGTGTTGCTAGAACGAACGCTACGCTACCAGTCTCATTACTTAATTTACAAACCTCGTACCTTTGTAACAAAACTGCTATACGAAATTTTTATTAATAAGCTCGTCACTAATTTTCTTAATTTCCCGCCCCATTTGAAATATTATTGCACGCCACTGGAATTAGTCAAGAGTACAATAAGTAGTAAGCGGACAAGAAAAATCAGTTAAAGCGGCATCTTCAATCATTTTTGATCGTTCTGTACAACTTATAATTTTTTCTCAGTCTTTTCCTTTGAAGGTGATTGATAAAATTAATGACATGCGAAATGAAAGCAATAATAACTTCTTACGTTTTATTAAGGATATTCCGAATTTGAGACTGTAAAAATTACAATTGATATCCAGCCTGGGCAAAATAAATAATTCGAGCGATTAATTATTTTTGAATTTTGAAGGTAAAATAAATTAATGCAGGTTCAAAAGGTTGGAGCGATTAAACAGTTGAACATCGTAATTACGCGGCGTTTATCAAAACCCCCGTAGGTTGTGGACTCTGCTGCGCGAGGTAATCAATCAAACACATAAATTGGAATGAGATAATGAGAATCCTTACCGAGTCAATTTTCAAAGCGATTTCAATTTTACTGAAGGTGTTTTAGAGTGAGATTTTCTGTCTACGCACAACAGAAAGAACTTTTTGGAAATCTAATTTTTCTCCACCGTGAATTAGAGCTAATTAAAGCTTAAGAAGCTGAAGCCCGAACAGTTAAAAGTTGGAGGGAATAATCTAGACCTTATTGAACGTCACGCATCTCTCTTCCTAATAAATAATTCTTGCTTCCTTCTATTAACAATTATTGTCTAATAAGAAAAGCTTTATTTTCATTTATTACTATCAGAATGAGTCGAGCAAGCCGTATGTCTGTCACCTTTAGTTTCGACTTGAAAGCAATTAATAAAGCTTAATTTTTAATTGGTTCAGTGGCTGAGGAAAAACTGCTTTTAAGAAAATCACAAATATGCTTTATTATCCCCTATTACGCTAAGCTTCAGATAGAGTTTCTTATTTTACATAGGCAACCAACATTAGACGAATTTTTTTATAAAATTGTGTTGAAAGCTGTAATTTTTCAATACATTTCATTAATTATAAAAATGGTCCCTTATACATAAGCGGTTATTAGGATTTCCTTAAATAATTTATAAAAGCTGGCCCTGTACAAACTGTGCTGTAATGTTGGTTGCCTACGTCAAATCGAAAACTTCCAGAAATACTACAGTTTAATCAGAAATACGAACTCCTTTGAGTAGAGAAAGAACGAGAGTTCTGGAGCCTCCCGAGGTTACTCCCACCAACCATTTTCAAGATTAGTCTATTTAAATGTCATGGTCACTTGCGCCAAGGTCAGACCACTTTAAAATGTCATGGTCAGACTATTAATATTATATTATATTAACGTTGAATTTTACCAAGTTAATGACGTATTCAGTACTCCACCTTTTTAAGTCACCTCTGTTCGGAGCAATGGAAAAATGATATATTAATTTGTGAAATGCCACTTCCTTTTGGCAAAAAGTCAAACATCTACATATACCATCAAGAAAGTGACACCGTGAAAATGTTTACGACGACATGTTGATAAAAGACTACTTCGGTCTGCTGCATAAGGCTCAGTGTACAAAGTCAATTTCCCTTGTAAAAAGAATGTACCATAAGAATTTGAAGTATTTTAAATCACTGGTAGACTGGCGTAAATAGAAACCAAGGGCAATGTTTATTTTTCAAATATGAAATATTTGGTGTACTATATATGCGAATATTTTACGGATTATTGTCGTCTTTTGCTTCTTAGTCGCCACCCTTTACGGTCTACCCAATCATTTTCTTGTAGATTTCTTGACCACATTGCTATATCTATCTTTTCTTTCCACCTCTTCCGTTTTTCCCATTTATATATTCTTTGAGGTCATCTTGTATCCTGCATTCGTCGTAAGTGTCCGTACCAAAGTAACTACTTTTTTCCACTGCGTTTGTAATTGATTTTTTCACATCCATACGGTCCTTTATAACGTCATTAAATATTCGTTCTAACCTGGATATTCCAAAACTCCTTCTCCAGAAGTCCATTTCCAACCATTTAAGTCTTCGTACGCACTTTGTCTTTACCACGAAATATTTGGTGGCGCAATTCTAAAATTCTCCAAATTGTTGAAAACCTCTGAAATTGCACATGATATAATCTATTGAAGAAGAAAGATTTTCAATCTCTTGTCACTTACAAGCCATACTGCGTTTGATACTTTAATATGATCAAATCAATCTATTACATATCATGATGTGGAAGGTTAAAGCTGTTGGTGAAAGATCTGTAGAATCGTAAATCGCTTGCAGATTGGCGTAAATAGAAACCTTCTTCTTCTGCTGCGTTTAGGCCAATGATCTGTGATTTAGCTACAATGGACTACGTTTTATGAGCCCTCTTTGCACGTATGTCTGGCAGGAGGCTAAACTAACCCGCCAAACAGAGAAGAGAAATTCCACTATAGGGTTTACAATAATAAAAAAATATCTCTATAATAACCGGGACCGACGACTATACGAAGAACGGCAGGTTACATATGCCACTATATTGGTCCATCCATCCGAGCACTGACCAGCGTGAATTATGCTGCACTATGAATAGCGTTAAATCGGAGTCCGCAGCGCTCCGCTATGCAACCGTTAAATATAAACCAATGGCAATATTTGTTTTTCAAATACCTTATACCTTATTTCCAAGAATTGTTGAGAACCTCTGAAATTGCACTTGATATAAACTATTGAGGAAGAAAAATATCAATCACTTGTCACTCACAAGCCATATGGCCTTTGAAACTTTAACATGATCAAATCAATCTATTACATGATCAAGATCATGATGAAGAAAGTCAATACCGCTGCTAAACAGAGAAAATCTGTAGAATATGGTCGCTTATGTTTATAACTCTCAAACATGGCCGAGAACCTCTGAAATTGAACATCATACAAAAGAACTTCAATTTCTTGTAATTGCATTGCATTTGATTATTTAACATGATTATATCAATGGCAGATGTCGCATTTTATGTATTTATTAAGTTTAATAAGATTATGTGCTTATTTTTATTATTAACATAGTTTTATCTTACAGCAAAGCTACCAAAAAAGCGGAACAAGCATTCTAAACATGGCCTGCTTAATAAATGTAGTAATGATATTTTATATACTTTAATTTTAGTTATGCAAGAACTCCGTAAGTAAATGAAACACAACAGCCTCTGTAATTCAGGGCTGATTTGGAACAGAAAAAAATAAACAATTGATAATGACACATAGCAGCATATAGAATAATCTCAACTCTCCGAGAACTAAATATAAATTGTATCACTCAATATTAGCTGACGTTTCAAATCACGAAATCATACACTGATCATTAATCTATAGCCATAGTGTATAATATTATAACATTCATGCATTCTTAATGCAACATTAAGTAAGAAACAGCTATGATTTGAGAGTAGACATCTGATGGCGTAAGAAGCAATCCGAGAAGAACCTCAGTTCTAATCGGTGTTTCTAATTTTAGGGTTTGAAGAATTTCCCGAAGTTTGCACCCATACCATCTGCAGGTTTACAGCCCTACTACAAGTTGGAACTCCGTAGCAACCGTTGTTAGGCATTACATTAGCATGTAAAGTACGGGAGCGTTTATTGAATGTTTTAGGACAGATTAGAAACATTAAAACGAACTTAAGGTAAGCTTTTCAGTTCTCTATGTTCAACCAACACTTCACATCATAACGTAAAATAATTTTTATTTAAGATATCTTTACAACATTCTCCTAAGCTATTTTAATACATTTTATAATTTAGGAATCATTAAAAATAAACATTTGTAATTTCCTTTAAAGAAAACTCCACAAGTACATAACACACACAAATTTAAGGAAGCTGTTTGGAATTATCAAACTCGACAACGTTGCCAATTATCTTCGCTAAACAACCCTATTTAAGCTGAACTGTAGAAGAGATTTGACCTAAATTGCATAACAAACGACAGTTGCTAATGGAGCATATTTTCAAGCGGAACTTTAACATTTTAAGGTTATTTGAATTGTTTACATTCAGTAAGACTCGAGAAAGAAGAATCTGCGGAGAACTAAAATATAATCAATAACTCGTTATAGAAAAACAGCAGGTAATTGTGATGAAAATTTTCCTGGGTTAATTTTCTGCATCCCATCACGTTGCTACGTAATAAAAATATATAGGTGTTTTATTTTTCAGTATGTTACACTATGTTAGTTTGAGATGTACATACCGAGGGTAATGTGAGTAACAGCAAATATTTATGTACGTCTAAGATTCATTATGATCTTTCTGTTTTAAATATTTGCATCGGAAAATTTACGAAAATATAAATATTTCTCTTATTTTTAATGCATATCTATATTAAAATGTTTCGTAAACTAATATGGACAAGAGTCGCTTCAGCACATACAAGAATTAATAATTTAGTGCAGAATATCGTGTGGGTTCTCGTTTTGTTTTAAACGGAAAAAATCAATTTCGTGACTCCCTTATCGTTTTCGTTACTTTTCACCGTTTTCACTGTTCATAGTTTCTGGGTGAGTTAAAACATGTAGTTTGTCGTTTCTGAAGAAAAATAGTAACGATGCAATATCATGAAATCTATCGCAATCCAGTACATTGTTCCCTGTTGTGATTACTAGTACTGTCTTTTAACAGTCAGGGACATTCATCAAGTAAAGAAAAAAGGAACCTTTTCGTCTTTTCTTCAACTTTATCCGGATTGAATGCAATAAACGGTATTTACTTCACTCTAGCAGCAAGTTCTCAACTACCAAAAAACCATGTATTATTAAATAATAGATATTCACTGTGTACTAGGGTTCTCGAATGTAATTGATTGATAATGTGTGACGTTCGTCTGATTATCATTCAAATTCAAAGAACCGTTAAATTCATTTCTCAATTAGAATTCGCAAATACTTAGATTTAGAACAGCTTAAGCCACCTTCTTAATTACGAAATTGTATTGCTGAAATGTGTATTGTTATGCCTACATTGTGGAAAGCATTTTCCTGGAATCATGCTCTTGGCTACTCGTGTTGCGGTTCCTTTTAAAAACTGTAGGGGTGAAGGATTGTTTAAAGTTACTTAAAGCAAAGAAAGTCGTGCCTAGATCTTCCAGGCATATAGACGTTTTTGTTATCAGTGCAAATAAGGTTGGGGGTTGATAATTATTCCTGTAATTAAAATTTTGCCGTTTCTTGGTAAACTAAAATTGACAACAGTCGGGTTCAACACATACAAAAATAAATAATTTAGTGCAGAATACCGCGCGGTTTCTATTTTAGTTTTAAACGATACAAAAACAATCTTGTCACTCCCTTATCGGTTTCGTTAATATTCGCCGTTTTAACAAAAACTCTGTGCCTCTGTTTGCCGTTTCCGAAGAAAAATAGGTACGATGCAATGTGATGAAATCTATCGCAATCAAGATCATTCTTTCCTGTTGTGGCTACTAGTGACGTCATCTGTACTGCCGGCGCTGTCTCTTCCTTCACCTAGGGGCGTTCATCCAGTAAAGAAAGAAGAACCTTTTTTTCAATCGAACTGAGATCAAGATTATTAATATGTACCGTTATTAGTGGAAACTGTCTACAGTGATTTCTTGTTTTTATAAGTGTGTGTAAGTGCTTCTATTTGTGGAAAATAGTAGTAGCAGTATTTTCATAAATAAAGCAACCTTCTGTTGCTAATTTTTGGGCAATTTAATAACTAACTGTACTTGTTTTGTGAATAAAACCGCTATTGGAAACGTAATTCCTTTTGCTATCTTACTGTTAACATCGTCTTTATATATAATTTACAGCAGGACCGACTCTGGTTATGATTTGAACGTACCTTTTTTTAGCTTGTAATTGTATCAACCATTTATTATTTTGTTCAATATATTCATAACCTCTATTCAAAAATTTACGACTTGTTATTTCTGTGTTTAGGGGCGGGGATAGCTCAGTGGTAGAGAGTCAAGTTTTGGATGTAATAGTCCAAACGCTTCCCAGTTCGAATCTCCCTAGGGTCGGAAATTTTTCTAATTCCCTGGGTGGTCAGTATTGGGTCCCAGTCACCATTTGCCAGTGGGGATCAAATTAATGGCATTCCTCGAATTACGGTCGCATTAGAGGAATAACAAGACCATAAACAAAAACATTCAGATACAACAGCAGGTTAAGTACGGTCACGCACCAACACGGTAATCCGCAGAGTCGGATCCTGTTCTGCATTGCACAAACTAACTTAGCCTTGTCTCACACCAAAAAGCGATGGGCCTCTAAGGCCTGTGAAAGCTTCATAATAATAAAAATATTTCTGTGTTTGGTAAGAAACATTTGCAAATCCCTTGTTCTTCTCTTCTGTAACAGCCCTTTGATATCCACTCCTGGATATAGACCTTCCCTTTTCTTTTCCATTCCTGTCTGTCCATGGCCTTCTGATATCAGTTTCGACATGCCACCTCTCTGATGTCGTGCATCTATCTTTTGGGGGGTCCGCACTCCTCCGAAGGCTAATGTCCAGCATGAGTCGTTCTATTGCACGTTGTGTTGTGCGAAATTTGTTAGCAGCTTTATTTGTTAAAGTTGTTGTCTCTAATCCATATGTAAGGACTGGAAGGATGCAAGCGTTAAAGTCTTTAGTTTTCAAATTGATGGGGATTTTAGGGTTTTTTAGTAAGTGTTGAGCTTTTCAGTAGCGGCCCACGTAATTCGGATCCTTCTATTAATTTCGGCTTGTTGGTTTTCTATGCCCAGTTTTATTTGGTGTCACAGATAGATACACTATTCTACTCTTTCGATTATTTGATCTCCCACCTGAGTTGGTGTTCCGGCTGTTGCAAGAATTTTGGTCTTTGCTAGATTCATTGTTAAGCCTATTTTCTCCGAAGCTGTTTTTAGTTCTGACAGCATTCCCTGTAGCTCTTCCAAGTTGTTGCTAATTAACACGATATCGTCCGTGAAGCGGAGGTAATTAGGGTGTCGACCATCAACATTAATACCTTTATGATCCCAATTGAGTTGCTTAAGCACATCTTCCAATGACAATGTGAAAAGTTTCGGGGAGATAGTATCAACCTCTGTCACTCCTCGCTGGACAGTTATCGATCGGGTTGCTAGATTCTCATCGATTTTTACTTGTAGTGTTGCTTTTCCGTATATGTTTATAATAAGGTTTCTATACCTAGAATCTATTCTTGCATTATCCATTGCTTGGAATATCGCCAACAATTCAATAGAATCAAACGCTTTGTTGAACTCAACAAATGTTAACTGTATGTGTATATTATATTCTTTGCATTTTTCGATTAATGTTCTGATGTTTTGTATCTGTTCAGCTGCGTCATATCCTTTGCGAAAACCCGCTTGTTCTGGTGATTGATAGGTGTCAAATTTGTTGGATAGTCTATTGGTAATGATCTTTGTGAATAGCTTGTATGGATGTGGAAGAAGACTTATTGGTCGATAGTTTTCGATATTTAATTTATCGCCTTTTTTATGTAGCAGGATGACTTGTGCGTTATCCAGCTGTCGAGAATGTTTCCATTTTGAAGACGTTTATTTAAAAAAACATACATAGCTTCTAGGGTTGCTGTTCTTCCTAATTGCAACATTTCTCGAGTGATACCATCCTCACCAGGCGCGCTACCGTTTTTCATTTAGCAAAGGGCAAGTTTAATTTCCTCGTTTGTAATTTCGGGTATGTCTTCTGATTCGACATTTGCAACATCAATGGGATGCAGGTCAATTGGCCTTGGATTTACTGAAGAATATAGACGTTCGCAAAAGTTTTCAACTATGTGTTATGATTTATGACGTTTTGTCTTATATTTTCTGACTTGTTTCTAATTCGATGCATTCAAGTGTGCCTTTTTTATATTTCTTCGTTATTCCATAAGCCTTTAGTTTAGGTGATATTTTGCTGCTTTTTTGTTTCTTAGTGTGACATATTTTTCTTGTAACCGTTTTAATGTCTGATCGAATCTTGTCTTCCAACTTATATGTAGTTTGGTTTCCGGCAGAAGTTTCTTGATAAGTTCTTTTTGTTATTTCTCTTCGTGTTGTCTTGGTTTCATTAGTGTTGGAAATTTCTGGGGGTGTATTAATTTATTACCCTCAATTTTAGTGTTGACAATAACTTTTGCTCTAATAAGTCTACGATTGCTTCCTAAATCAAATTTATTTAAGACTGTAACATCTGAGATTATATTTTTTATTATTCAATTTCATTTTTAGTCTTGGTCTTACATATAGATGCTGCATAATAAGGTATATACAATTGCCCGTAAGCTCTAAGGTTCTTCGTTTAGCTGTAACTTGAAAGGGTGGCAACCCCTGATTTTACTTACCGTGTACATTATATCAATCAAGATTTCTTCCCGTAAGCGTTTTCCGCGAACCCTCCCTCCTCCCTGTGCTACTCGAAGAGCCTATTTAATCGGTTTGTTGTGGGTTAACGAAAACGATCGGCGATTTGAATTTAGAATTTCCATTTTAGACTATGTTGTTTAGATTACACATTTCTAGAAATGTCTGTGTCATATAGGATTGTAAATTTTCAAAATATTGGAAGTTTGAAGCATCAATTACCATTAAATATAAGATTATGTAATCAAAGCAATATAAACTGTACCTCAAAACTCGAATTTTATATTATATAAGTTAAAATTAAATTGGGAAAATGATTAATAATTAAATTACTTTTAAAATATATGACTTTATTGATATCGGATCTTAATTTCATATATCTAAGATTCATTTCAGATATCAGAAATATATTTTGTATTCGAATACCGCACTCTATATTTTTATAATATTGATTT